>PVHP010043295.1:0-14588 GCA_004024765.1 Zapus hudsonius
ACCACTGCCTTTTGATAGATAATGTTATGATCAAATTCCCCAGCCTATTTTATGCACTCACCCTCCCAGTTTGTCATGAGTTCAAGGTTATCTTTGGCTAAAGAGCAAATTCCAGGTCAGCATACATGATATTTTGGCTCCAAAAAAAAAGGAGGAAGAGGAAGAGAGGGGAAAGGGAAGAAGGAGGAGAAGGAGGAGGAGAAAAAAGAAGAGGAGGAAGAAAAGAAAGAAATGAAGAAATTAGTGTGAATAAATAAGCGAATTGAATGAAATGTGGTCCTCTCTGGAGGTGTTGGGCCAGCTGGAAGTGCTCCCCAAATCTCTCCTCCTGGTGTACCAAACACATGGAGAATAAATAGGAGTATATGTGAAAAGACCACAGAACAAATGACTTCTAAATGAAATCAAATTCGTGTTTATATAAGTTTTTATGTCCTTCCCCCACAGTCTACCAAGGGAAGGATGAAAGTTAGATTTCAACAATTATTGTTCAACAGCCAAAGGCAAGGGGGAAAAAAAACATGCTGGGGCTACGGAGGCCCCAAGGCAGACAGCAGGCCAGTGAGGCACCCCAGAGCCCTGGCCCGCCCCTCTCCCTGATTCCCATCACGGAAGGCTCCTGGGAAGACTGTAGGTCAGGGACATAAGTGACCTTTCACACCTCAGACAAGCTAAGTTTGTTTTCTGCTTTTCTGTCCAGCCCGCAGCGGGAGGGGGGAGGAGATGGGATGAGCCTTGTCGAACTTTCTCCCTCTACAATACCCCAGAGGGGCTGAAGGGGAGAGAGTAAAGGATCTATTTATTTTGGATCAGGAGGGACAATGTAAGCAGATGGTCTTTGATGGGATTAGCTACATAATCTCTAAGACCCTGGTAAATTGGAAAATGATCCATTATATTCCAGAACCTTTGGCGGCTTCAGCTTTTGGGGACGGAGGGGCAGGGCCCAGGGGCATCTTGTTAGAAAGGACCCCCTCTGGGAGCAACCGAATCACTCACTGAGAATTTGGGAAGAGGTTTGTTAGCTGTGTGAGTGAAACAAGCCCTCCACCACAGAAATAACAACTCTCCCCTTAGCTTTCAAACCCTCCTTTGCCTTCCCCTCCTCCTCTCCTGGATGTGGAGAGTCTCACAGGCAGTCCTCACTGGTGTCCCTGCAGTCAGGGGACTCTAAGAAATCAATGCCATTGAGACTTTTGCTTTGGGAGGGCAGAAAATTGCTAGAATCCAAATTCTGTTTGCCTCACTCCAATCCCATCCCCATACTTCAAGAACCTTAGGCACAGCCTAGAGTCACCTGCTTACTGGAGCCTTGGGACTGGGGGAGATGTGGTCATGGTCCAGGAAGGCAAGCTCTGCTCAGGCACTCCAGGCTGGGCTCCCTTCCTGCCCAGCCTGAGGTGGTCCCAGAGTTGAGCTCCTGTGAAACACCCATGGAGATAGACTCTTAGGAGCTATTTGAAGCCTCCTATACGTAGAACATACAGAAACTTCGATGTACAGAATTTCATTTGGATTTGGAAGCAACTGAGAGGGGAAGGAATTGGGATGATTGGAAGGTGATGGATGGTCCAGTTTAGTAAGTGGTAAGGACTGAAACCTAACTGCCTAGGCGTTCTTCCCCCTCTCCTGTCTGCCGTCTTTCTCCTGCCAGTGTGACCTCCCCCATCCTTGCCTTGACTCTCCCTACCTGGTCTCCTGATACACAAACATATTACAAATAATACCTATGTCCACTCGTGTCTATAATCTGTGTGAGATAGTATTTATCTCATCCAACTTTTAACCTTTTTAACCAACATTCTGCTATGAAATCTGTTCGTGTTGATAGAATTCTAATGGTTCCCTTTACTGAACAACAGCTTTAGTTATTTCAGTATTCTAAGTTCACTTCCTCAACGCTATTGTTGAGGGTTCCTGATGGAGATTGAATTAAATTCATAGATCTAATGTTGGGTATTAAAAAGCCAAGGTACAAAGGATGTATTTTTCCACAACTCTCTGACAATAAAGTCACAAGAAAAGTGGTGGCTGGGGCTGGAGATCTATAACTCAGTTGTAGAGTACTTTCGTAGTGTGCACAAGGCCCTATTCCCAGTACGAAGGGAGAGAGAAAGTGAAGAGAAAGAAGAGGAGGAGAAAAGAAATACAAATCTTTGAGTGGGGTGTGGTGATGGTATGCCTATAATCCCAGTACTTGCGAGGCTGACCAGGGAGATTGCTGGGAGTTTAAGGCCAGCCAGGGCTACACAGTGAGACCTGTCACAACACAACACAACACAAAACACAAACAAAAAATGGACAGATAGAAAGGCGGTCCAAACTCCACAGTTCCAAACAGAAAGTCCATTGCTCAGAGCTGGGAGCGGGGCTCTGGTAGAGTGCTTGCCCAGTATGCAAGAAGCCAACCAGATCCACAGTATCCCCGGAAGAAATTCCCACACTGTACAGGGGATTGGCTCTAAGGGATACAGAAGGAAGATAACTGCCCGAGGTGCTAGAAGCAATTTGACTCAGACGGTATTTGATTTCAGGCGATTTCAATGCATTGAGGGATGTTTTGTTTTATTCCCGTGTTGGTTTTGGTTTTAAGATGTATTTATTAGAGAGAGAGAGAGAGAGAGAGAGAGAGAGAGTGTATGGGTGCACCAGGGCTTCCTTCTAACTGCTGCAAAGGACACATTTGAGGCAAAGTTCCTCACTCACTCTGGATTCTTGCTCTGCTCTTCTTTGCGTCCCACAAGCTTCCAGAAAATTCTCCCTTTTCTGCCTCCCATTTGGCTAGCAGAGTGCTGGGATTACCGAAGCCCAGCTTCCAGCTTTTTACGTGGAATCTGGGTTTCAACCTCCCTTGATATTCCAGTTTAAACGATTGATCACTTCATCCATTGAGCCTCCTCTCCAGCCCGTCCAGTGTTTTTCCCCCCAAAAGAGTGACAATATATTAATTGTTTATTTGCAAATAGCTGACACAGGCTTTTGCAGCTGACGATGCTGGGGAAAGTGCAGAGGCGGCCAGTTCACCCTACGTTACAAATCGGGCCCAAATAGGAAAATCTGAAGGTCCACACCACATTTCTGAATTGGAAAGGCAATTTCCTGAGGGTTCGTGAAGAGCTAAGCAGGCCGGCAGGGGAGCGTCGGTGCAGGAGTTCTTACCAGCCCAGGAGGAGGTCCAGAGAGCTAGTACAACCGGGGCCCGGATGGGAAGGCCAGACCCCTTCCCTCCGGCCCCTGGCCCCAACCAGCCTCAGCAACCCCTCAGGAGAACCTAAGGGCTGCGGTGGGTGGGGGTATTCCTGCGCTGTCCCACGCCAAGGCCCACAGCGTGTGCAGTGATGAGCTCCAGAAGTTCTGGGATCAGGTCAACTGACCCACCTAATGGGGTTGATCTTATTTGAGCTGACCCGTGGCCTCCATTTGTTCGTTCTTTTTTACTGGAAGGACCCTGAGGGAAAGAGGGAGAGAATGGAGGAAAAGTGTGTCCTGGTAGACTTTTTTCCCCACCACGTTAAAGATGGGAGGGGATAGGGAAGCTGGGCGAGTTCGGGTTTTGAAGAGTAAAGTGATGCTTGCTTCGGTTCTGGGAGTCAGGGTCCGGCTTGGGCCGATCTCTGCAGGCGCGTCTTGGAGCACTCGGGGCGGAGCCTGGACCCTGGACCAGGCTTGCTGGCTGGACCCCTTTCCCAGGCACTGTGCCCGGGTCGCGCGGGGCTGCTCATGCTCTGAGCTCCAAGTCGCTCCATCCATCCACCTGTCCGTCCGTCCATCCATCCATCCATCCATCCACCCCGATTGATTGCGCGCCTGGGAGAGCCACTGCCGGTGTTTGTAGGTTTCCAAAGCTCCTGGATTCCAGCCCTCCACGCCGCTAGGGACGTGCCTTAGGGGCAGAAGTGGGCTTAGGGTGCAGCTCGGCGGCGCGGCTGCGGCGCAGGGCGGTGCGGTGTGGTGCGGGAGGTTGTCCTTAGAACAGCCAGGCTCTGCTCTCTGGCATCCTTTCTTTGGCCGGCCTCGCTAAGCGCCCCCCACACACACCCCGGTCCCCAGATCCACGTCTTCCTTCTCCACTGGCATCTCCGGCTGCGGGGAGGTGGTCGGGTCCCAGGGTTGACCCTGGCTGGCTGCGGGCTCCCCAGGCCGAGCCTGGGAGTTCGAGCCCTGGTGAAAACCGCGCTGGATCGGGGATGGCTGGAGCCCCCAGTGCGCCCGGCCCAGAGCTGGGAGCGAAGCAGGATCTCGGGTCGTGCGGCTTGTTGGAGAGCGGTGGCAGAGGACCCTTCGTCCCAACCGGGTCTGCAATGCGCCTGCAGTGGGAGCCTGGCGCAGGGACCAGGGCCCCTTCCCCGCCCGCGCCCTTCGACGTCCCCGTTCCACCCTGCGTCAAGGCTCCCTTCCCTTCCCCTCCCCGCCGGCCCGCGCCCCATCCAGGGTCCTTCCCTCCTCGATGGCCCCCTCACCGCGCGCACGAGCCGGTCCAGGAATCCTTCCTTCTCCATCCATCTCCCAGCCCTTCCCCAGTTTGTCTCCTTGACTTTTCTATCATTTCATTTCTAAACCTTTCCAGGCTTGGCTTGGCGATACTTCTTTTTTGCGTCACTTAGCATTACTGTATCTCTTTCGCTCTGATGAGTTCTTTCTTTTCGTGTTTCTTTCTTACCGGTTTTAACCGTCCTTTCTTTTTCTGCCCATTTCTCCCCCAGTTCTCCTCTCTGCTCCCTGGACCACGCATAACTCTCCAGGCGGGCCGCATCCTCGGGCGGCGGCCGGCCCGGTGGCCATCGAGTGTCCCCTTCCCCTCGCACCTCACTGCGCGCCAGCCGAGCCCCAGGGACTTTGCTGAAAGCGGGAGTCAGAGAGGCAGCTGGCGGCGCCGGGAGCGCCCTGACCGGACCGTGCCAGGACTGAACTTGGATGAGGCCTGCTGGCTACCCCGGCCTGCTGTGGCCCAAGCCAGGGCAGCCAGAGACATACACAGGACTCAGGAGGCCTGCAGGCACCCCCACGCCCTACCTGGGAGCCTCGCAGTCAACTCAAGGGCTCACGCAGCACAAGCTGCAAGCGCAGCCAGACCAGCGCATGTCACAGCCAAGTCCCTAACTACATAGCGAGAAAGTGGACATACACTTGGTGAGGGTGCATATACCAACCCGCACATACATGCTGCACATTCCAGATAGACATGGGGCACATGCGTGTAACCCTACGTTCATGCGCCCAATGGCGGGAGGAGGTATTTCGGGGCTAACTCAGCCAGTCATGGTGACTGGGAGAACGTGGCAGCCAGCGGGAAGAGGAACTGTTTGTTCTCACCAGTGGACCCAAGCACCCACATACACCCACCAGACTCAGCACCTCTGGCAAGCCTGAGGTTATAGGAACTGTTTTGTTTGCTCTGCCCAGGGTTGCAGAGCGAGGGAGCCTGAGCCTCGGAATGAACATTAAATCTAGAGAGTCTGAGTAAACCACAGACACTGGCCTGCCACCAGGACTCTGTCTGGCAGGAACCACACATGGCACAAGTGCCAGGACTCAGATAGAGATTTATTTATGCACAAACAGGAAATGTATGTGGCTTTAGAAATAAAAGTAACATATGTACAAATTAAGGTCCCAATATATACAGGTAGGGAGAGTAGAGAAATTCTTCTAGCTCCTGGGTATGGCTGGCAAGCTGGCATGCTAATTGGTGCCCATGCAACAGAGTCTGGTCATGGTTCCAAGGCAGAGGTAACTGGTAAGGTGCTCACACTGTTTAGGGGCAAACCATGTACATCTGAGGCATCATCAAGCTACCGAATGAATAGGCATTTGTACTGCTTTAGAAAGGGACCCTGGGGTGAAAGGCTCTGTGCAATGCACCTACAGGTCTAGAAGGAGCCCTCCATAGTAGCAGAAAAGAGGTAGTTAGTAGACGTGGTGATGCACAAGGACCACACATCTGCCATCAGCCTGCATCCGCCCAGCGTTGAAAGGAGAGTCTTCATTGTCTAAATGATTCCGGATGAGTCAAGCATAGGGAAATGGGCTTGGTGAAGTTGCAAATCTACTCATCAATTTCTGGCTGGAGCCTGGGGAAGGAAGAGGTAGTGAGGGTCCCTGCCCAGGTGTCTAGCATGGGGTGAGCCCTTGGGACTGGCTCCAGTGGCTGCGGTCCTCGGTTTCTGGTGGCTCCCAGCTTCAGTCTCTCACTTTAGGAAGACAGTTGTCCTTCCTTGGTCTCTGCTCCTGTTTCTGTCAGCTCGGCCTCCCGGTCCCTCCCCTTCTGCCTCTTTCACTACTACACAGCCACAAAGAAAGGGTGCATGGAGGAGTGACACCCAACACAGGTGCTTAAGGAACAGTTTCATCTTTGTGTAAATCTGAGTGTGTTTCCTCTCACACTTTGGGTCCCTGCCTTTGGGGTGACATTTCTTCTTCATTTTAACACTCAAGGCCTTCAAGACCCTTGCCTTAGTATCAGTGACCCTCCACACAAAATCACCCTCTGGAATATGGCTCCAGTGCTTTTTATAGGCCAAGAAGGCTAGGCTGGGGGACTGTGCAGAGGAGTGTGGAAATTTGACAAAGATGTCCCCCTAGGGACATCAAAGGGGCATGGAGTCAGCCATCAAAATAAATTAATTAATGAATAAATTAATTTAATTTATTAAATAAAAAAATAAAGCCTCCCTTAACCCATTTAGGGTTAGAGGCCTCTTCTGAGCAGGGTGCAACTCAGGAATCCAGGCGCTGCTCCCTGGCCTCGAGGGCCAACAGCATTGAACCCCACAAGGCAGAGGAAGAGGTTTCCAATTCAAGGCAGCAAGTCCTGAGCAAAACGGAAAGAACGATTAAAACAAGAACAATTATATACATACACATATATACAATATACATACAGACACACACACATCACAAAAACATTTTCTAGCCAGACATCGTGGCGCAAGCACACCTTTAATCCCTGGAGGCAGAGGTAGGAGGATCACATGAGTTTCAGGCCACCCTGAGACTACATAGTGAATTCCAGGTCAGCCTGGACTAGAGTGAGACCCTACCTCTAAAAACCAAACAAAGAAAGGAAAACTAGACAGGTGCAGGTCCACTTTCTCAGCCTAGGTCTGGTGTGAAGGTGAAGTGTGAGTAGAATAAAGCAGTGAACAGGGAAGGCAGTGAGTTCCTCCTTAGATACTGGGGAGAATGATATCCCTGGGGAGCTGGGACTGAAGCCCTCACAGGAAGGAAGCGAGGTGCTCCAGCTGAGCACTGGTCCATGAAGCTTTCCACCATTCTGAAAAATAGTGGCTTCAATAAACGAGCCTTTGGGAAGGAAACTGCTGCTTTGGGGCCATGACCGATTACTTGGTGGTAGAACTATTGGAAAAGGTTTGGATCATTACAGAGATGGGCTCTGGACAGTTCATCCTCCACCTCCAGACAAACTGACAAAGCCTGTCTCAAATCCCTCTGGGTATCTTGCTCTGGGTTAGTTTGCCACTGTGCCTCAAACTCCCCTGCTTCCCATGACCATAGGTCTGTCCCAGCCTTCTGTGGGTTCATCTGTCTCTGTTTTCAGGTCTCTGCCTCTCCATAGCATCCCCCCTCGCTTTGTTCATTCAAAGTCTTCGCATTGATCCCCTCCCCACTCTTCCCAGAATAACATTGAGTAAAATGAGATAAAACCCTCCTGCCGGCTGCCTTCAGTTTTTTTTCCTGTCCCCCTCCCCACGGCCCCCTCCTCCAAGGCTACAGCTCCTTCTCATAATGTCAGATAATTGCTGGTGTGCAGCTCCAAGAAGCCAGAGCTGATACCAGGGAAGGAGAAAGGGGGCGAGAAATAAATAACAATCTGCCTCCATTCAGTGGATATAGGTTACTTGATTTGCATATATGCTAATAATGTTACAATTACCCTGCTGTTCTGGCCTAAGATCAAGTTCTATAAATACATAGAGTTAACAGAGATGGGCCTGGCAACTCCACCCCCAAAATGATCAGGCATATGTATGGATCCATGCGCCTTTCTGTGTGCTCCAGTCCAGGAGCCTGCCTTTGTTAACACATGCTCCCTTAAGGATGCCGGCTCTTCTGGCTTTCGGCTTCTCCTCCAGTGCTTTGAGGCAATTCCAAGGGCGGAGAAATGGGAAAGCATTCTAGGCTATATTTCATTCTTAGTATCCATTTCATTTTGAAAGTGGTGAATATTTTTGAGGAAAATCAAAGGTTTTATTGAATTAGTTGTTCTCATCTGATACCCTCCCCCCCCACACACACGCACACACACACATGCACAGGACCATCCTTCTGGGTACAGACTACCAGAGAGGAAGAGGGCACCCTCATCTCTTGGACCTATGTAAATTTTTCAGAAAGTGCTGCTAGGGGAAAGGAAGTTGAGCAGACTGGCCAAACTGGTCCCCATACCTGACTCCCTTCACATGCTCCCCAATCGTTAGGGAACCTGGGGCAGGATGGGGGGAGGGGAGCAGGTTTCTGGGTGATGGCAGAAGTGGGGATGGAGGAGGCTTCGAGAAACATAAAAGACATGGTCCACAGCTGTCTGCTTTAATTATAATTATCCTCCTTCGCTTCCTTTCTGACTAATGAGGGGGGATTTTAAATTTCTCCCCTTTTCTCTCCCTCTCTCCTTTCCCTGGAATTGAGCGGTGGGGTGAGTTCAGGGTCCCCTCTTCTTCTATCCCCTGGTTACTGGGAGAAAGGCAGACTCCAGAGAGGGGCGACACTATGAAGAGATTTGTAGGAACAAAAGGATAGGTTTGGATTGCTGGACACGTTCGTTCGTCCCAGAGTTGGAGAGACCCCCCCATTCCAATAGCACCCCCTCTCATCAACCCCCCAGCTCCCTAGACAAGGAACTCAATGTCTTCCAGCCGCTGAGAAAGGAGCCCGGTCTAGAGGGAAGAGGAGGGTAGGGGAGTGGGGGGTGCAAAATTAGTCTCAAAGGATCTTTATTTCTGAGTTAGTGAAGCAGATGTAATCAAGAGAGAGCAAAATAATCATAATGGGAGAGTGGGGGAGGGGAAGGTGGGCTGGAATGGGGAGACTGGGCCAGGGCAAGGCTGGGAATTGGGGGATAGGGAACGTGGAGTGGGCGAGGCTCTATTCTGGGAAGTGGAGGAAGGACTGTCCACAGACTCTGACCTCAGCTCTCAGAATCGCTTCTAGGGGGCTTAGGGATGCCTGGGCCAGAAGGTGGCAGGGAGGGCACGGGAAGAAGAAAGCCCCCCACCCACTAGCTGTTGAGGGAGGTGGTGAGGAGAGGGGAGACTGAAAGCAGTGGGGGAGGGGGAGAGGAGCCAGCAGAAACTGAAGTGGCCTCCAGATCTGTGGAACAAAAGTTGGAGGGAGATTTGTGTATGAGAGAGAAAGGGAGGGGGTCATGGGGAGGGGGGGCTTCGACAATGAACTTGAGACAAACTTCATTAGCATGCAGGCCTGCTGTCTGTCACACCAAGCTCAAACTGAGTTCCCATGCAGGCCAGAAAGGGTGGGAGGGGAGAAAAGGGAGGGGCTGAGGGTGGGGGTGAAAGAAAAGAGCCCCAACCATTGTACCATTGGGGCCCCAGCTTCCACCAAATATCGGGATCCCAGCCTTGGAAACCAATCCCCAAATCGCTCTCCCTCCTCTAAGAACAAAATAATTTATCTCCACTTTGAGCCTGTGGTCCCACCCCTCCTCTCTGTCTAGACTTCCAAGAGCTAGTGACCCTTGTCCCTGCTCAGCTCTCCGTCTCCATCTTCCAATTGTCACTTTCTGGATTTGAGATTAGTTCAGCTGAGGTGCGGGCTAGGTGGCTGGGGGGGGGGAGTCGGGAAGGAGAAACTGAACAAACGAACTTCAAATGGCAAATGGTGTCCTCTCTGAGTCCTGGCCAGTTCCACTCCCCATTCCACACACACCCCATCCCAATCACAGAAGTGAATTAAAACTCGGGAAGTCTAGGGGTACCTGTGTCATTCATTCCCTTTCTTGGGGATAGGGGTGACTTGGAGGAACAATAGTATCCCTTAGCCTCTTCTGGCCTCGGGTGAGGAAAGGCTCTGGGCAGGAGAGTCAAGATGACAAAGGAGTCCCCCCAAAACACACACACACACACACACACACACACACACACACACACACACACACGAAGGAAGAAGGAGGGACTCCATTGGAGTGGGCTGTCATTTTTGCGGCTGCTGGTGTCCCCAGATAGGGGCAGCACACCCTTTTCCTTTTCCTAAGGAAAGCAGCTTGAGAAAGAAAGGGGCAAGCAGAAATCCTGAATGGGCAGGCAGATGCTACGTCACCAGCGCTGGGCTCGGAGCGCTCCACAAGAGGCGAGGAGCAAGGGGAGCCGGCAGTGCGGCCGCAGAGCCTCCAGCCCAGCCTCTCTTCCTCACCGGGTAAGTGGCCACAGGACCCAGGGAGGGTCCCTGCAACCATCTAGACTGAAGCTGAGAAGGTACTCCCTAAAATGAGTCGGGACACCCAAGCCTTTCTACTGGCTAATGGAGGCTGGTTTAATAATCACAGAAGAGAAAGGCTGATCGAAATGTAGGGGTCCCTAAAAGGGTGGAGGCCAGGAGGCATGTGCAAGGGTGGGATGGAGTTAGCTGCCTCTCCCCCTCCGGGCTTCACTCCTGCTTCCTAGGTATCAGCGGTGGAGGAGCGGAGGCCAGGACCCAGCCCCGTGCCAGAGGCCCCTGGTCCCCTCCTCCCCCAGCCTCCGACAGCCAGACAGCTCACTAAGTTTGTCAATGGGATGAGGGTGTGGGTAGGGTCACGGTGCTGCTGATCCTATTAATGTCTCCTCCCTTCTCTTCCCTAGACATGGCCAACATCTTAATGCTTGCGCTGGGGAGAGGCCGGAGGAAGCATGAGGAGAGGATGTCAGGGAAAAGAAAGATGGCTCTAAGTCTGGACTTCTGACCATCTTTCTTTCCTCTTTCAGCCTCTTATTCCTCTCGGGCCCAGAGACTTTAGGGGATGAAAGAAAACGAGCCACGTTCCCAGTTAGCTAGAGACCAGGATTAGGGGAAATGTTTTACAGAATTTATATTAATTTTATTTCCCTCCCTTCCCTATGTGCTGGTAGGTAGAAAGGGGTCTGAGAGGAGGTTAAAGGCAAATGAAGTGTTGGGTAGAGGCTGGGGTTCCAGAACATGGGGGTGGGGTAAGGAATCCAGCAGATTCTCCTAAACTGTTTTGTCTTTTGGGTGGTTTTTCACACCAGGGCTTCTTGCAACTGCAAAGGAATGCAAGACACTCGGGCCACTTTTTGTGCCTGGCTATAATGGCTGTATATGACTGCTGGGGGATTGAACCTGGGGAGGTGGCAGGCTTTGCAAATGGGCACCTCTATTGAGCCACTGAGCCACCTCCCTCCCCAGCCCTTCTCCCCCGACTCCCCTGCCCTCCCCATTATTCCTTCCTTCCTTCCTTTCTTTTTCCTTCCTTCCTTCCTTCCTTCCTTCCCTCCTTCCTTCTTTTCTCCTTTCAGTTGTTGTTTGGCTAGTTGTTTTTTTTTTTGTTTTGTTTTGTTTTGAGGCAGGGTTTCACTCTAGCCCAGGCTGACCTGTCATCACTCACTCAGTAGCCCCAGGATGGCTACCGTGACCCTCTTACCTCAGCCTGGCAGGAGCCAGCATGCCTGGGTCTCCCGGGTGGTTTTTAAAGGAGGGCTAGAGGATCCAAGGAAAAGGCACTCTCTAGTCCAGCCCTGAGCTCCCCATGCAACACTGGAATATAGGCTAGAATCATTATGGGATGGGAGGGGAGGGGATGGGACAGGGCAAACGCCCCGGCAGCCCCAGAGACCTGGTTGCTGAGAGAGGCTGGGGATGCCAGCTGCTAAGCGAGCACGAAGCAGAGCAATCGAGTGAGTGAGTGAGTGCATTCATGTTCTGAGTCTTCAGGCTGTTTCCTTGCCTTCGCCCTGAGCACTCTGTGAACCTGAGACAGGAAGGCTAGGCCACCATGGATGAGGAGAGTAACCCCAGATCTCTTACATAAGCAGACAAAAAGAGCCAGAGGCACGGCATTTTGATGGAGCTAACAATTCAGACCGAGACACCCCTCTATCATCTCATTTGGATGGGCTGGCCCAGCTGAGGGGGTCGTTGAACACCCTTGAGTGAGCAGTAGGCAGGAGGCTGTCAAGCCACCTTTCCTAGAAACTCAGGTGAGACTGAAGGATTTTTTTCTGCTATCCCTCTTCCCTTTCTTTTGCCCAATTCCCTCTAAATTTAGAGGTTATCACCCTGAATTTTAAAAAATAAGTAAATGAAAGAGGGCTGGAGAGATGGTTCAGTGGTTGAAAGCACTTGCTTGCAAGCCCAATGGCCCAGATTCAATTCCCAAGAACCCATATAGAGCCAGATGCACAAAGTGCTGCATGTGTCTGGAGTTCATTTGTGGTGGTGAGAGACCCTAGCAAGCCCATTCTCTCATCTCTCTCTCTCCTTGCAAATAAATAAATGATGTAAAAATAAAAACTGCTTAAAGGAAACAGCAATAATATAGAAACAAATTTAAGCTAAAATAATTAGCCAGGCATGGTGGCACACACCTTTAATTCCAGCACTGGGGAGGATTGCCCTGAGTTCAAGGCCAGTCTGAGACTACATAGTGAATTCCAGGTCAGCCTGGGCAAGAGCAAAATCCTACCTCAAAAAAAAAAAGAAAATAAATATTTTCCAACACACACAGCACATGTACATTTACATAAGCCTGCTCCTCTGGAGATTTAGGAATTGGGTCATAACCTATGCTCCAGGTATCATTTTCCCAAACCCTAATTTAACCTGAAAGCAAAGTACTGGAAAGTTGAAACTGTAGAATGTGGAGTGAGCTCCACACCAAACACTAAAATAATAATAAATAACTGCCTTATAGTCATGACATTTTGTGTTGGACAAGGGATGTTTTCATGGGTCCTGAGAGATCTACAAATAGGATTGACAGAACAGAGAAAGCTGGCGAGATTATTGGGGATAGCTTTTATTTTTTAGACAGGATATTAAACTCTTGATGCTGCTTCAGGCTCCCTAAGTTTAGGATTCCTGGTGTGTGTCACCATGCCAGGCTATAATTGAGAATATCAGAAATGTGCACAGCCCTGCACATTAGATCTAGGCAGAGAGAAACAGTTCCTAGCCCAAGTCCTTCATCCCATTCCAGTGCTCTGTAATAGCTTGAGAGGAACAAGAATCTTCCAGGAGAAGGTTGGAGGGTTGTTTCTTTAAGTTATAGTAAGAGACCTCCATGAACTCAGCTCAAGCCCTGAGCATGAAGGTTTGCGGTAGAGGTGTGAGTGGAGGTAAATACATCAAGTAGGTTGAAGACTCCTTACAGGAATGAGCTGAGAGGCCCACAGCTTGGTTGTCCTACCTGTCTGGGGCTTTCTCTTTGGGAACCTCCTGGGCAGCCCTGAGCCCTGGTAATTGAAGAGAGAGGCTGCCTGGAGGGGGGAGCCAAGGGAAGTCACCGGGAGGCAGGGCTGCTGGGAGAGGATGGATTCTAACTTCTGCGTTCTCCACCTCCACAGGCATGGCCATCAGGAAGCAGCCTCCTTTGTTTCTGGTGTCCTGGTAGATGGCAGCTGGCATGTCTGGCGTTGGGGTATTTATTTCCTTCCTTCCTTCCTTTGATGGCGGTGTGGGTGGGGGAGGAAAGGGGAAGCTGGCCCTGCACCCCCTGGGTTCTCTGTTTTCCTCAACTATCCACTATTTCCTGGTTCTTCTAGTTTCTAGACTCTGGTCTGAGTCTAGTAAGACCTGCATTGTTAAAGCTAAGGGAGATGGGACAAGCTAGCTTGGTGACAGAAGGCCACCCTGCATCCAGTTCTGTACAGAGGAAAGACGTGCTTCCATAGGCTCCTGAGATGGAGGCCTATGGACTCTGGGAGAGATGGTAGGTCTGGGGGGGTGGACAGGGCTTTCTGCATGGACGACCAGGGGAGCAAGGAGAACAGTGTGGCTTCGAGTGAATGGGGCTCTGGGACACTTGCATAGCTGAGTGGGTGGGTGTGCCAGAGCATGGACCTTTAAGCGCTGGGAGGTGCTGCTGCTGCTAGGGTTCCGTGGGTTTTACCAGTGCACCTGTCTTCAGTGATGGACGTGTGTGAGAGTGATGCACGTGTGCCAGTGCCCTTGCACACTCACACTCGTGACCCTAAAGGAAGCCATTTGCTGATGGCCATAGAAAGGGCCCAGTCTGGATTCTTTCTTTCTTTTTCTTTTTCTTTTTTCTTTTTTCTTTTTCTTTTCTTTTTCTTTTTTTTTTTTTGCTACCTTGTTCTTGAATGCATCCTTGAAATTGGAGCTAGGGCTCTTAGAAAGTGAACCTAGGGAGCTAGGAACCTGGAGCAGGAGCAGTTGGAGAGTCAACACAGGAGAAAGAGAAAGAGAGAGAGAGAGAGAGAGAGAGAGAGAGAGAGAGAGAGAGAGAATGCACTCAAGCCACGTTGGGGGGAGAAAGGTGGTATGCCTAGGGACCACCAGGTCACATCTCAAAGCTCTAATTTATGTGCTCATAGGATGGACTTTTTCTTTGCATGACCTCGTCTTTTTTTTCTGTCAATTCTCACTTTTATTTGTCACAA
>PVHP010043296.1:0-14608 GCA_004024765.1 Zapus hudsonius
TATTATAGGTAGCTGTGTATATTTATGTCTCCGCTATTAAAATGGGAGTGTGGGGACAAAGTGATATTCATAGATTCATTCATTCATTTACTCATTCATTCATTCTAGGCAAAGTGCTCATTCAACCATGTGTTATTGGTGTCTGGCCTGTAAACTGACATAATAATTCAAGGTACCACTTCTAAATGAATGCATGCATGAATTAGTAAGATGAATTCAGCAATTCATATTAGGACTCAAGGTTCCTTGAAATAAGTATTGTCAATATTCTTGAGGATTTCTAGAAATACTAACTTTTCTTGCCTCCGTGGGAAAACTGCAGTCATGTTGAAAGTACATCCCAATAAGAAAACTCTTAACCCACCTAAAGAATGATCATACATGGGCTGGAGAGATGGCTCAGCGGTTAAGGCACTTGCTTCCAGTGCCTAAGGCCCCAAGTTCACTTCCCCAGGTCCCACAAGGTGGTGGCCCTGGTGCGCTCTCTCTCTCTCTCTCTCTCTCTCTCTCTCTCTCTCTCTCTCTCTCTCTCTCTCTCTCTCTGCTTGAAAATGAATAAAATATTTTTTAAAAAAAGAATGACCATACACAAAGGTAATACTACAGGTCTCTCAAATACTATTTTATTACTTACCTTCCTGGTAAATTTGTATATTTGCAGATGCTGACATCATATTGGAAAGAATGGACAGATAAAACAATACTTTGTGTGCAGAATGCATTGTAATCATAAGCATCGTGTGTTCCTTAGGAATAAACTTTCTCTCAAAATCTCTGGGACAAGGAGGTGTTGTTAGATATGTAGATAAAATCAGGGCCAACCAGTGATCAGCACATAACCTGTCAGTTGCACAGCTGGATTTAACTCAAACAAATCTGTGTTCTGCCATTACTGTCTCCTCTCTGGAAAACTGCTTCTATGGTGAAAGGGAAGAAGTCATAGATTAATGTTGATAATGTCTGACTCTCGGGGTTCTGATAAGAGGGAATGTGGTATTAGAAGTATTGAATGAGTCCTAGCTGATTAACTCACAAATAAGAAGTGACCACTTGTGTTGATGGCCATTTTGCTTTAAAACCACAACTGTGGGTGTCTTTTCAAAGAATACCTGTGGCCCATGAGAAAGAAGAGAAAGAAGGCTTGATACAGCTGAATCGCTGAGGAAGTCGGCTGTCTAGAGTTGTACAGATCTGTTTTAGCCCTGCAGCCTTTTTGCATTTTAGATGCTGACCTCTCCGCCCTTCACACTCTCTTCTTAATGCTTCCCAAGAAGGAGCCATGTCATATTTCTTTAGCTATATTATTATTTATATTATTTAATATGATATGTATGTTAAATATGATATTTGATTATATTATTTTTGGTTTTGATCCCCAGGGTTTCATTTAATTGTAGGCATATAATAATAACAAATATGCCCAGCAAAGAATCCAGTTCTTGTTCTCAGTCAATGTGATGAAAGAGGTTCTGTCCTTTCTTGTGCCTCTGAGCAGCGGATTGAGCTACCCCATGCAATAAGAAATCAGGTTTCTAGTCACTCTTTGAAAATCTGAGGGGTCACTATGGCACTTGCAATAATATTTTTGGTTCTAAAATTTCAAGATTTCATGTGAGTCGTAGGGGAAAACAGAAGTAGGGTGGTGACAGATTAGAAAGAAACAAAACATAACATAGAGCAATCACTATGGATTAAATTCCCATCATGCACTTGGATCTATGTTAAAAAAAAGGCCTGACAGAGGTTGGGGAAATATTTCCTCAAAAATGACATTTCACCTGGAGCAGTGGCTCATGCCTTTAGTCCCAGCACTTGGGAGGCAGAGGCAGGAGAATCACCATGAGTTTGTGTCCACCCTGAGACTACATAGTGAATTCCAGGGCAACCTGGGCTACAGGGAGACCCTACTTCCCCGCCCCTCCCCCCAAAAAAGCCATTTCAAGAGACAGGAGGTGTGAATAGGAGAGAAGGATGGTATACACCTGTTCATCACTTTAGAATATCAGCAGGAGGTTCTCAAATTCAAGGGCAGCCCTGGCTACATAGTAAGAACCTGCCTCCAAACAAACAAACAGCATAAACAAGCAAAACGCAACAACATCAACAACAACCACACAAAAAAAATCTTAGAATTCAGATAGAGGGTACTTCAGGAACAGAAAATACAGGGTGAGGGAGTCTTCTTTGAAGTTCCCTTACCTGCTTGAACAGAAGGAACTCAACTGTCCTGAAGCCTTATCTGGGACTCTCACCACGGGGGAAGGGCAGTCGGCACTAGCTGACACAGGGACCCCTTCATCTTCAGAGGGTCCCTGCATCTTCCCATGTGATTTGCTCTTGCAGACCTTCCCCTTCCCTCACCTCTCTGATGGGTATTGATGCTTTTAGATCTTACTGGATTTGGAATATTCACTTATCTTTCATGGATTCCTTTTCTCCTGTTATTCTTTCTATTGTCTGTTTATTTATAGACTCAGTTATTAAGCCCTCTGAACACAGAGAAAAAATTCCCTCCCCTACAGGTCCTTTCATTCGTTTCTCATGTAGTCTTCTCAATACCTCTATGATGTGAAAACTATTTCCGTTTCATGAATGGTGCAAGCAGGTGAATGACTTAAAACAGTGTAGAGAACAGGTCTGACTAAGAAGTTGAAACTGTGTGTGTGTGTGTGTGTGTGTGTGTGTGTGTGTGTGTGTTCAATCCTAAATTTATTATTATTTTTATTTTTTAAATCTTTATTGTACAAAATTAGATACACTGAATTAGCAAATAGTGTGTTGGTATTCCCACTTCCCTCCTCCCTGTCCCCAATCCACTGGGTTTAATCCTTGGACACACTGGATCAATCTATGTGGTAAGAGTTATGGATAGCACAGGAGGCAGCCAGGTTCCCCTCCCTTTTTGTTTGTTACTGAGGGGGCCAATGTCTCTGAGAGTTCTCCCCCACCATGGCTCTTACAATCTTTGCACCCCCTCTTCCGCTCAGTTCCCTGAGTCATGGAGGGTGAGTTTTAAGTGTGTTTTATTGTGAACTTAAGAGTCTCTGTGCTTCTACTTTAAATTGTGTCATTGGTGTCTGTCTCACTGACTTAACCGGGATGGCTGATTGGCTGTGGTAATAGGTCTCTTTCTTGCCCCACCACTGTCTCAAGTGTTTCACTTGGGGCCTACATGATAGGCCTGGGGTGGTTCATCTCTTGCTGGGATATCAGCCTTTGGCCTATGGCTCACTGGTGGAGTTGGAATGACCACAGCTCTCTCACTGTTTTCTGAAAAATACAAACAGAATTTAATCTCGACCTGATTTAGACTCTATCTAAAATAATAGTCTAAAATAATAACTATGGTTAACACCGACTTGGCTGGTTTTTAATCAGGAAATCAATCCTATTTGTATAAGTGTATAATATCTTTCCTTTTTCTTTATCAGGAGTTTGGAAGTCTATGATTTTTTAAAATATTTATTCATTTTCAAGCAAAGAGAGAGAGAGAGAGAGAGAGAGAGAGAGAGAGAGAGAGAGAGAGAGAGAATGCACCAAGGCCACCATCTTGTGGGTCTGGCTTATGTGGGTACTGGGGAATTGAACCCTGGGCCTTAGGCACTGGAGGCAAGTGCCTTAACCGATGAGCCATCTCTCCAGCCCAGAGTCTATGATTTTAATCATCTAGTTCTTAATCCTGTACTCATTGCATGCTGTGATGTCAGTGGTTCTGCTGAGCAGAGTCCACTCTCAACTACTATCAGGAGGCCTCGCCAGCTTAGGTACACTGAGGACATTACAGTCTCTGCCATCAATAAACTTATATCTTGTACAGTAGCTTACATGTGAATATACAATCAATGTATGCACAGTGACTGAGCAGGGAAATGTTTCTGTAAAATCATAATCACTCTTAGGATCAAAAGCTTACAACCTTGCCAGGTGTGGTGGTGCACGCCTTTAATCCCAGCACTAGGGAGGCAGAGGTAGGAGGATCACCATGAGTTCAAGGCCACCCTGAGACTACAGAGTGAATTCCAGGTCAGCCTGGACTAGAGCGAGACCCTACCTCGAAAAACAAAAAAAAAAAAAAAAAAGCTTACAACCTTTACACTTTTACACAGTTCTACAAGTAGTGTCCCATTTGACAAGTTCTTTGACACCTGACTGGATTCTGTGCTGTCCATTACAGTTACTGTAATGCTGAATCCAAACACTGTTGAAAGTCATATGGAATAAAATGTCAAACTAAATACACAGAAGTCATGTTCCTTTTGTGTTTGCTCAAGAAATGTCCAGCATTGTTTCTATGGCACTGATGTAAGGAAAATATGACCTGGCACCCATTCTGAGCGAACATCAGGCTGTCCTGGGTCCAAGGTCATTCTTAAGACCACCAGTGTCCAACAGAACTTTTTGTAATGGTGGAAATGACCTCTGTTTGACAATTTTACCGACAAGTTCAGTGGTTATGAGTCATGTAAGACCATTAGACACTTCAAAGTGGCTGATATAACTAAGAGTTTTAAAAGCACTATTAATTTTTAGTGAAAAACCATGTGTATATTGGCTACTGTATTACAGAGACCAGCAGAAGAGTCTCAACTATCGGAACATGAGAGATAAGAAAAGATTGTAGATCTACTCAGATTAGAAGCTACTAAGGAGAAATGAAAGTAAGGCCAGTGAGTTGCTGGGTGCCATCTTGGGCCAGACATAGAGGGTCATTGCTGGGGCAGTTTGCAGCATTGAATAGGGTCTGTGTTTTGGACAGAAGTATGGTAATTCTGTTTCTTTTTTTTACTTACAGGAAAGGAGTGTGTTGTAGTCAGCTTTCTAGTTGCTACACAGAAAGAACCCAAACAAAAGTGGCTTGTGGAGGAATGGGTTTATTTGGCTTATGGACTCAAGGGGAGACACCATCATGGCAGGGAAAATGATAGCATGAGCAGAGGGTGGACATCACCTCCACCACAGCACTGCAAATAATGGCAGGAAAGTGTGCCAAGCACTGACAAGGGGAAGCTGGCTTATAACCCATAAGCCCACCCCCCCACAACACAGCTCCAGTGATGTAAAACCCAAACTGCCATCAGCTGAGGATCGATCAATCAGAACACATTTATTTGTTTGTGGGGGGACACCTGGATCAAACCATGAAAGGGTGTGCCCCTGATTTTGGTGAATTGGAAAATGTAGAAGTGACAGGGAATACTGTTTGCAGCTTGACTCAAGTGGCCAAAAAGGCCATGAGTACAATATGAATTTGTTTTACATAAAGGTTGATTCCATATTTCTTAGAGAGAAATATACATTTTATCTTTTGCTCAAAGGACAGGACACATTTTTTTAAAGCAAACATGATATGAGAGGTTATTCTTGTCATTGAAAATAGTATCTCTAAAGAAACATCTAGAAGCCAAGCCAAAAAATCAGTGGTGAAGTTCAGAACCCTTCTGTCTATCTCACAGGTAATTTAGGCATTCTGAGATCAAAGGTTCAAGAAACAGTGAAGGCATTGCCCTAAGAACCTTGTTGCAGTCAGTTTTCTAGTTGCTGTGCAGAAAGAACTCAAGCAAAAGTGGCTTGTGGAGGAATGGGTTTATTAGGCTTATGGACTTGAGGGAAGACTCCATCCTGACAGGGAAAATCCTGGCATGAACAGAGGGTAGACATCACCTCTGCCACAGCACTGCAAACAGCGGCAGGAAGGTGTGCCAAACACTCGCAAGGGGAAGCTGGATTATAACCCCCATAAGCCTGCTCCCCCACAACACAGCTCCATTGAGGTTGTAAAATCCAAACTGCCACCAGCTGAGGATCGATTATCCAGAACACATTCATTTGTTTGTGGGTGACACCTGGATCAAACCATGACAAACCTCATACTCAAATCAGGCTGACCTTTAGAAACGGTTCCTTATTCTAAGCCAGAGTCTGGCTGCACATCTCCCACCTCTGCCCATGAGTCATTCTGCTTCCCTTTGGAGCCATGAAGAACATGTCTGGGTCCTCTTACTCTTCACAAGACAGTTCTCTGTATCCTTAAAACAACTGAGCTCCTGCAAGCCAAATAGCACAAATCCACTTTCTGACTCTTAGTCTTTTTTAAAAAAATTATTATTGGAGCTTCAGAAATGGCTCTGCAGTTAAGGTGCTTGCTTGCAAAGCCTGATGGCCCAGGGTTCAATCCTATTGTACCCATATAAAGCCAGATGCACACTAGAGTTTGTTTTTAGTTGCAAGAGGTGCGTGCCCATTCTCTCTCTATATGTGTCTGTTTCTTTCTTTGCAGATAAAACATTCTAAAAATAGTTTTATTTATTTATTGGAGAGACAGAGTGAGAAAGAGAGAATATGAGCAAGACAGGGCCTCTTGCTGTTGCAAATGAATTCCAGACACATGTGCCATTTTGTGTACATGGCTTTATGTGGGTACTGGGGAATTGAACCTGGGCCAACAGGCTTTTCAATCAAATGCTCTAACCTATGAGCAATCTACCCAGCCCTCCTTCTTTTAGTATTAACTGTCTGTGTGTGAACATGTGAAATATATATATATATATATATATATATATATATATATATATATATATGTACATATGTTTGTAATGTATATGTATGATTTTTCGAGGTAGGGTCTTGCTGTAGCCCAGGTTGTCCTGGAATTCACTCATGTCAGTCCTCCTACCTCTGCCTCCTGAGTGCTGGGTTTAAAGGCGTACACCACCACACCCAACAATATTTTTGTATATCTTCTTTAAAGTGTGTTGAGCCTAAATAAGATAATTTTTTTCATATTACTTTACAAGAAACAAAAATAATGGGACTACTTATTGGCTTCCAGTTTTACATTGAATATATGACTATTGATGGATTTCAAGGCAATTATTGCTTTGGGGGAAGGTCACAGCGGGCCTCTGACTTCTAGTAGCCTTACAGAGAACTACAGGTTCCCTGCTTGAGCTATCTTCCTTATTATTTTAAGAGACTTAAATTTTAGAACCTAAGTGTAGAAACTTGTATTTTACTATTAATACCTACATTTTGAGAGTCTAATAATCACTCTATTTTGTAGAAAACTTTTGAGTGCTAACTTGCTATATGAAATATTTTATATCTTTTCCAGCCTTATATATCAATTTTAATTGTAATGAGATTAGTTTCAATGAAGTTACTATGAAAGTTTAATTATAATTATTACTATAAAATAAATTAGAAAAAGATATATATTGAGATAAATCATGGAAGATATTAAAATGCAGCATAATAAAAGTGAATAAAAAGATATGGCTGTATATAAAGAGGATTGGAAAGAAAGAGGGAGAAATGAGAGAATGTTAAAGAGAAAATCATTAACTAAGCAGTTGGTAAAATATAGAACATAAATTTTACGATATGTCAAAAGTGACTGTTTCAGAAATACAGAGATAATTTCATCTCAAGCCAAACATTTTTAACAACAGGGGCTCTGTTATTTTATTTTGATTTTCAGTTAGTGTACTGAGTTTTAGGGATCATTATGGCATTTTCAAGTCTAATTTGTTTTAGTTGATTGTATATGATTATACTTGATAAGGGTATTAGAATATGGTGTCTATCATATATGAAAAAGTCTCAAAGTGGCATCTTAGAATTTTCAATGATTCTTCTACCCCCTAAAGAGAGAATGGTACAGCAAGCAATATTCTCTGTGTTTGATTCAGACCCAAAGCTTGTTTGCTACTCTTTTCACTGAGAAAACTAATGCACATACACTTTCAGAAGTTGTTTTACTATCCCAGAACATATCATATTCTGTATGCTTCCAATGTGTGCACATAGTGTCCCCACTGCCTGGGCATCCATCCTGCCCTCACATGATAAACCACTGGCTCAGGTTAGTTAAGGCAATGTTTACTTTGGGAATTACCATTTCCTTCTCCTCACCCTCCATTTGTCTGCCATGTCATTTATTTGGTGTATATGTCCAACAAAGGATATCTCATATCTTACTTTGTCTCTCTTTATAAGCTCCAGAATGTAGGGTAATAGAGGAGGGTTTGGCACAGCATACATGCTCTGCTAACGTGTGAGGAAGGAAGAAGCCTAGGATGTCCAACCTGGAACTGGAGTATTGCAGTAGTTAGAATTCTTGAGTTGTCAGTATGAAGTACCAACTCAACCCAGTTTAAACAAAAAACGTGGGGCAGGCATGAATCTATAAATGCCCAGGGGTACTATCAGAGAATATAAGAAAGCAAGTAGATGCGCTGCTGAACGGCTCAAGATCAGGAATTTAAAAAAAAGAAATCAAGATACATTCATTCTCTTTTATTTCTACTTTTTCCTGCAACATATCTGGCTTGTTCTTTCTCAATGAGAAATGGATTTCTGTCATTCTTGAAAACTCTCCTTTCATACATTAGAGGTTTAGCTGAGTTTCATGGCTGCTTCATGATCACTGTATTTAGAGTCCTCGTATCTGAGAAAAAAATGTGATTGTCTCAGACAGAGTCAGGAGCCACCCACAGTGTGCGATCACTGAAGATCAGAGTAAGGCAGTCTCAGAAAAGAGGGAGTGGCTTCCAGGTGTAGCAGATACCCACAGCCCCAAGAGGGGTCTGCTGCAAGCTACCAAACCTCTCTGTGAGTGCAGGGAGCTTGCCAAAGGCCAGGAGCTTTGCTCAGCAAGCTCTGATTCTAAAGAACTTGTTTGTTTGTTTTATGCTAAAACTGCACTAAAAGTTGCCTTCTTTTCTTTTTCTCTTATGGATATTCTGTCAGACATACCCTGACCTTGCACTGTCTAGCTTAGATTATTATGAGGTGGAGGCATCATGGACTTTATAGCTAATCTTTGGAAAAGTCTGCATTTTATGTCTACTGATGTGTTCTTCCTTTTCATTATGTTTTATATCACCAAAGATCTAATCAGTTGCTCTAATATATCCAAAAAATAGAAAGCAATTGATTTCCTGGAGCGTCGAGTATGAGGTACAGTGTCAGAATATGAAAGTTCCCAAGACATTCATTCCAGAGAGCTAAGAACTTTTAGTGTATTCGAAAGAAACTGGGAAGAATTGAAAATTGCTGATTGGGAAATTGGCCAGATTAGAACAATACATTAAGATAACTGTGACAGTAGTGTGGAGAATGAATTATACTAGAGTGTTATGAACCTCGAGGCTATTGTATTTGTATAACAAATGATTCTTGGTTTTGGTGTTGGTTTGTTTACCTTGGTGCTGGAGGTTGAAGCCAAGACTGTAATCATGCTGGGCAAGTACTCTAACCACTGAACTTCACCCCAACCTACAAATATTTTTTAAGCCCACAAGTACATTATAGCAAAATAACTGGAAATAAGCAAATGGTTATAGTCCCATTTAAGAATTTATAGAAATTAACAAATGTGTTGACATACCTCACTAAACCCAACAGATCAGGAGTTCAAGGCCAGCTTGGGCTTTATGAGACCTTGTTTCAAAGCAAAAACCAATAAACACACACAAAAAATTATAGAAGTTATTATCATTCTCTTTGAGGATTATTGGGGAGTTCCCAGAATTCATGTAGTTCAATTGAGATAAAAAAAGGTTATTGGGAAGATATTGAAGGAAACAAATAGGACTTTGAAATGAATTAATCAAGGTGAGAGAATTTGAATCACAGACAACACATAGGTTTTAGGCCTGACACCTAACAGTGGGAAGAAATTGAAAGTCAAATCAAAAAGCAAGTCTTAAATGGGCTGGGAAGAAAGAGAGGTGCCTAGTTGGGAAGCCCTTATTACTGAGATTCTTCTAGGACAGTCATATGGATGAAGAACCAATATCCACATTTTTTTGTACATCACTACATCCAAACTCTTGATATGTTTTCACTCATTGCACAATCACTCCAACCCTTGGGAAATTATTTTCTTCATTTGCTGAGGAAGCCCCTGAACCTTTGAGATGAATGAAGTCAGTTGTTCAAGGTCATGCAGTTCACAAAACAGCACAGAGGTCTAGGTCTGCTGACTTGCAAATCTGCTCCTCTCCCTGCCCCACAATGCCTCTCTGCAGGTGGCAGGTTTACCAGGCTAGTGCTGAGAATTGCCATTCTTAATGCCACACAGTTGTGAGTCAAATTGTTCCACAAAATTTTGCATGCATTTGTCTTGTCTCCACGTGGAGATTATAAATTCTTTAAGGGAAGAAACACTGTTATACATTTTTCTTACTGCCTTCTGCAATACCTTGTGCAGCTGTGGACAGGAGAGGCCTCACTCACTGACTGCTTGGATTGATCAATGATGCCAGCCCCTGGTGACAGTCACATAGCATCTTTGTGTTGAGACTGTCATCTCATGAATCATTTATTCAGAAGCTTCCCTTTGTTTGTGTAGAGTGGCAGTTATGGTACAAGGATAGATGGAGCACGTAGGAATAGTAGCAAACCAGTCAGGTTCATTCACTAAACTCACCATCCCCCATCTCTCTGATCCTTTGTTCTTGCTGTGTTCTGCAGAGTTGTTAAAGGGACTGCGGAGGAACAGCACCTGCCATGCTTGGCAAAGGCCAGGGGCATCCCGTATGATGCTCTCATCACTTCTACCAATGGATGTTCTTTCCCATGAAATTCATTAAGTAAACAACCCAAGGAGCTGCCTTGTGACACTTGATCAATCTGCTGATCTCATGCTTCTGTCAAGAAGCAACTGATGACTGCTGCCTGAGGTAAGAAGTTTGAGAAGGGATTTGAAGAGATCAACAGAACCCTACGTACAGGAGTTACAGATGCCTGATGTTTTTCCATGGGCAAAAGCAATTCAAATCGTCAGCTGGACCATTCCCCACCCATCATTTCCTAAACATCATAATCATACCATTAATTAGAGCTATCATTTAACTGTCTTAGCTACTATGTCTGAAGCTTGCCAAGTGCTTTAAATATTGTTGAGTTATTTACAACTATAGGAAGTTTTCTTAGGAAAGATTGTCTAGTTTACCTTAAAGTCTATGTAAAGACATAGAGGGATTTGAGGGAAGAGGATAAAGGCAACCTATGCATCTCAGAGATGGAGATGTTTAAAAGCCCCCAAACCACAAACACATTCCTGAGACACACTTTATTCTATTGGGACCCAATACCCCTTAGATATCATCCTACATAATAACTTGGACTGTATCTGTATGTCTCCCATATAAAAAATATGTAGATGCTCAAAAGTTTATGTCAAATGGATAAGTGAGTCATTGAATGAATGCTTGTAGTCAAGGTCTTCTTCATATGTAGAAAACATGAGTTATGGGCTGGAGAGATGGCTCAGAGGTTAAGGCACTTGCCTCCAGTGCCTAAAGCCCCCAGTTCAATTCCCCAGTACCCACAAAAGCCAGACCCACAAGGTGGTGGTCCTGGTGCTCTCTCTCTCTCTCTCTCTCTCTCTCTCTCTCTCTCTCTCTCTCTCTCTCTCTGCTTGAAAAATGAATAAATAAAATATTAAAAAAGAAAACATGAGTTATATCCAAGCTATTGATCTGAGAAATAAAGAGAAATGATTTTTTTTCAAGAATAGCATGCCATCCGTCTTTCACATCATCTGCACCCAATCATGAGGGCATATCTGTTTCTAAATATCAAAATGTCTCTCTTACAAGTAAAGGCCTATTAGGCTCAGGAGAATCATTTAGAACTGGGAGAGAAAATTTCTTTATATGAAATTTCTTTCTGCATGGACCGCTAGCAGAGCATGGCTAGCTACAGAGAACTCAAAGCAGATGATAGGCCCATAATTCTTTGGTTAGAAGAATCAGAGAATTTACTAGACCTTGTTCCTTTCTAGATAGTGTTATTTACTAACTCAGGGCCCTCGGCTGTCCTTGGAGAGTCTGTCAGCACAGAGGTAGAACTGGAATCATAACTCTGAGCTGGTCCACTGTTGAGGGGTCTCGGGGCCACAGAGTTGATAAAAAAGAGGTCTTTACAGGAGAATTTGCCACAGTAGCCAAGAGTGGCCACTAAGACGTCAGCCAGGAGAGATAGCTAAGGTCATTGGACATCAGAATTATCAGTTTCTTCTTAACTAGAGAACATGAGAGATAATTGATCAACTTCAATGCTCTTCTTAAAAAGCAATGATTATTAGCTGTGGAATAAGTTGTGAGAATAGAGAAGGAGGATTACATTTATAGTGGTTTCACACACAGACATGAACACACACATGCACCTCTCTCTCTCTCTCTCTCTCTCTCTCTATATATATATATATATATATATATATATATATATATATATATATATATATATATATATATATGGTTTTTCATGGTAAGGTCTTACTCTAGCCCAGGTTGATCTGGAACTCAGTGATCCCCCTACCTCTGCCTCCTGAGTGCTGGGATTAAAAGCATATGCCACCACACCCGGCTATTTCAATATTTTAAATGAATATCCAATATGTTTGTTACAGGAGACTGGCAGAACTACATTGGATATCCTCCTTTCCTGCCATGGAAATTACATGAGCAAACAGGTGATTCATTGACCGTTTGTTGTAGAGCAAGGATCAAGCCACCATCACACTTGTGCTTGGCAGAGACCCAAAGGTAGGCAGGAGAGAGAGGACTCTCTGTCCTAATAAGAAGAGGTTCCAGGACACAGAAGCTGGTTGTGGCCAGAGGCAGGGTTTCGTATGAGATTGGTTTGGGGAGGCGATCTGCTTTTCTTTTATTGGCCCCGAGCTGGAAACAGTGAGGCTGGGCAGCCATTTACTAAGTCATGGCTATTCTGCTCAGGTCACCACAGTGGTTACAGTAGCCTGAGATGATGGCTGTGGAGGTTGTAGGTCAGAGTTCTTTTGTCACGTGTGACCTGGCCGATGTCTGTTTGTACAGATGGTGTCTCACCAATCCTTTACCATCTGGGTATACTCGGACCAGTTCAGTTTTTTCTTCACCTTCCACTGCCTCCTGTTTTTAGCTCTTCCAGCTGCTTAGCACCAGCCTTTTAAGTGAAATTCACCCAGCCTGCAATGTCTTGTGCCTTCGTGTGATTATCAGAGTGCCAGCCTCTGTGAGAGGGAGAAGAGATTGGCACCCACTGTCACTAGTCTGCATGGACAAGGCCTGCTTTGAATAGTTTGATTTTTCTCTAAACTCCTGTTTCACTTGGAATTTTTGTCACATCATTAAACATAATTATAAACTGTTTTTAAATGCATTTTCATTAATCTGTGCAGGCTCGTCTTATCTCCCCTACCAGATTATAAACTAGGAGGCTGGCACACAGCTCATGCTCACTCAAATGTTTTACAGTAGCTCGCTATGCTCAGTCCATGTTGTAAACACTTAGCAGAGAGGTGTAAAAGAATATTTTATATATACATTATTCAATTGAGGGCATGATATAAAACTGACTCATCCTTGTAACCATAATCACTCCAGGAACTAATTGAAGCCTTAATCCCTTCCAATCTAGTGGACTAGACGCTTTGCACATTAAAGTTCCCAAATCCAGAACGTTTCCTCTCACATCATGTGAAAAGAAGAAAGGATATTGGTAATTTGTGTTCAACTTGCAAGTCCTTTATAATAGCGACTTTCTGAATAATTCATAACATGTATATTGGGTTGGTCTTAATAGGAAGGATATGGGGTTCTATAGGTTAGAATGAAATAAAAGTCCCATGACTCCCTGAACATCTCTAGGAATCAGCAGAGATATGGTGGCAAAAATGAGAATTGAGGTGAAGAACTATATAATTAGGGATGCTTCTAATGAGAATTCTCGACATATTTCCAAGAGGGCTTCAAATAAAAATGACACCTGGAGTAGAATCGATGAAAGAAAATTGTGTGTGTGTGTGTGTGTGTGAACATATTATAGTGCATAGAAAATGAAGCTATAAGTCTTCACATAAGAGACTTATTCATTAATGCAGCTCTATCGAGGTGGGGGTAGGGAATGAGCCGGGTGCTGAAGTAGCAGATACCAGCTTATCACAGACAGTATTAGTTTTCAGAATTTTTCCCTAGCTAATTGTTAAACCATTAGTAGCCTGAAATCAGCCATGTTGAGAATACTTAAACTAGAGAAATTACCATAGCGTGCAAATCAGGGCCTTCCTTTTCTGAGCAAGCTAATGGCAGAAGAGAGAGGTCATCCATACATCTTCCTTCCTGCAGAGGAGAAGGAAGGCATCCAGGAAAGGGCAGTAACCTGACACATCCTGACTCCTCCATGCTGTATTAAAGTCTAAGGAGAAACTAAGTCCAGAAGCAAGCAATGACTTGCCCAAGATCACATATCTGCCCTGAGAAAGGCTGAAGAAACACACAGTCTACTGGACCCTCACCCATTGCTTTCTGGAAATGGAGTCAGATTGTTCACAACAGCATCATCTCCTTCCTTCCTCTCACATCAAGGAAAGCTCCTGCTGGTAAGACCAGATCGCTCTTTTGTGTCGGGGCCCAGCTCATAAAATGCTATTAAGTGAATTACTGATGACCTAATTCC
Organism: Zapus hudsonius; assembly: GCA_004024765.1. NCBI lineage: Eukaryota > Metazoa > Chordata > Mammalia > Rodentia > Dipodidae > Zapus > Zapus hudsonius. Next base: position 14,464 of record PVHP010043296.1, read on the forward strand.
CAGCTGCAGGACACATTCCATTAGAGGCAGGCTGGCTGCCAAGATGTGTCAGCAATGACTGGATGGCAGAGTGATGGAAACCATCCGGCTGAGATGGCTGGACTCTGAACGTGAGTTCATGGTGGGGAGGAGCTGCTCCCTTCCC
>PVHP010043297.1:0-14620 GCA_004024765.1 Zapus hudsonius
CTTCTTCCATTTCTTTTGAGGAAGAGACAGCTGAGTATGTTAGTGAGCTTGGACTACTGTAACAAAATACCAGGGAAATCAACTTAATGAAAGAAATGTTCACTTTGGCTCATGGTTTCTGAGATTTCAGTCCCTGCTCACTTGGCCCTGTTGCTTTGGGCCTACAGTGGCGCAGTCTATCATGGTAGGAGAATGGGAGGCTGTATTGCAGTTCCCTTTCATCGCTGCTGGGACAAACGTGACCAGAAGCAGCTTACAGTTGAAAAGGGTTTATTTCAGGCTAGAATCTAGGGGAAATAATGTCAATGGCTGAAAACACTGGCTAACTTTATCATCCAGAGCAGAGAGAAACAGCTGCCATCAACAGCAAGCACCAACAGCCAGAGCTCAAACTGGTTCTGATCACAGCTTAAGGGCTGGACTACAAGATCTATCTCCTCCAGCAGGCTTCTGTACACTTAAGTAGGAAACTTAATTTAAAAATCCCTGAGGCTATGGAGGACATACATTCACATTTAAGCCATCTGTTTACCTCAAGGCATCCAGGAAGCTAAGAGAAAGGGGAAGGGGCTGAGGTCTCAGAATCCCCTTCAGGGACATGACACCCCCCCCCACCCTTATGACTTAACTTCCTTCTACTTTTAAATGTTCCACCACCTCCTCATAGTGTCAAGACTGAGGACTAAGACTTCACAACTTGACCTTTAGGGATCCCTACCCAAACCTCAGTGCCAAGTTTTCTCATCACTTCTGAGACAATCATAGAATCTCTGTGGTGCTAACAATCCCAGTCAGAGGCCAGTGTGTGCTCAGGATCACCAAGAAACATCCTAGCCATTTCAAGTTTCCTTTCTCTTCTGAGTATGGAGTCCAGGGCTTCACACATGCTAGGCTAAGTGCTCTATCATTGAGCTCTAGCCCCAGCCCTCTTTACTTGCATTCCAGCCTGGCCTTGAACTCAGCCTCCTTAGTAGCTGGGGTTACAGGCTTATACACCAGGCCACCTGACTTTCTTGGCTACATTTGACAGTAGCTAGTGACATCCTCATGGCTATATGAACCTAAGGGAAGAAAATGACATCAGCCACAATGACAATGTAAGTGGTGACAGTACCGCATCCGAATCACCGGCTCACATGTGGAAATGAAAGAAGTAGAAATAAAGGCAGAGAGGAGAGAGTTGGAGCTTGTCAAAGCTGGGGTGACTCTCCAATGTCAATCCTATCATTTGTAATTGACCAGGAATTTTCCTTCTGTCCTTCCTCCTTTCCATCAGCTCTGTCCACTTCAAGTCCTCCTGTACCCCTCCAGGAATGTCTCTGGAGGACAAGCACAGAAATCATGCTTGGTAAAAGAGATTAGTGGAGTTTGGATTCAGATTGTCATCTGGATAACAGGTGGTCGTCCAATTTCTCCAGCACCATTTGTTGAAGATGGTGTGCTTTCTCCAGCGTGTATTTTTGGCTCCTTTGTGAAAGATCAGGTAGCAAGTGTTTTTAACCACTGAGCCATCTCTCCAGCCCCATTTCACTCTTAATTCTGCTTCCTCCAATAAAGATCTATTTGCTGCCTCTGTTTCATTGTGTTTAATACCCAGATTCCTGCAAACTTCCCTCATGCGCTTACTCTTAATCTTCTTAGAAATAGCAACTGCTTCAGTTACTAATACTTAGAAACTGATATGAAAACCCAAAATCGAGTTTTTGTCCCATAAGTAACAGGCCCAGGTCATCCAGCTCCTAGAACTGTGATCTGGGCTCCAACCTTTTCTTCTCTTCCCACCAGACATCAGTCTTCTCCCTAGGGAACCTCACTGTCCATCAAGGGCTCACCCTCTACAGCATGGATATGCTCTGCACTATTATCTTACAGCTATAATTCCCAGGCCTGCCAATCCTGCCCTCATCCATGCCACCTTCGCTGGGCTCCTCAATGATCTGGGATGACCTAACCTTCCATGTTCATTTGATTTCTTGCCATGTGGTAACAATGAGACTCACAATGATGCTCTCAGAGAAAAAAGGAAGACACCTTGTCAACTCTCCTTAGGCTCCTCCCAGTCACCTCTCACCCAACACTTCCCACACTAGGGTTCCACAGCCATGTGTTTCTCCAAGTTTCTATAGAGGACTATTTCATGTGTCCTGTTAGATAGTTATAGCCGTGTGTGTGTGTGTGTGTGTGTGTGTGTGTGTGTGTGTGTGTGTGTGTGTGTGTGTGTAAACCGGATTCTCAAGAATACCATCCATCTGACCTCAAAACACACACTGTGTGGCATTTGCCTGCCTGCGCTCATACACAAGAACACACACACACACACACAAGCAGAGGTTATCTTCATACAAGTCCTTTCCTTAGGGAGTCCATTCCAGTTTTTAGAACCCTGGGGCAAGAACAGACATTTAGGAAGCCATCATGACGACGTGCAAACAAAACAAGAATGATACTGGATTTCAGACTCTGGAGTGGTGGGGTCTGGCTGGGCCTGGAAGGGAGAGCTCTGATAAGCTCACAGGCTGTATTTGTCACTTTTCCCTTTGCTCTTCCTCTTCTGTACCTGTGATTGTATGTCAATGCTGTTTGCCTTGTTCCTTGAAATTACTGTGTGTGTGTGTGTGTGTGTGTGTGTGTGTGTGTGTGTCCGTACAAATACTTCTGGAGACCAGAAGATAACCTTGGGTGACATTCTCAGGGAAACTGCCCACCTTTTTTATTAAAAAAAAAAAAGCCTGGAGCTCAGTGATTAAGATAGACCTGCTGCTGGCCAAAGAGCTCCAGGGATCCTCCTGCTTCTGGTTGTGCCTCTGCCTCTGGCTCCCTAGTACTGGGATTACAAGCATATATCACCACACCTGGCTTCTGATGTGAGAGCTGGGGATCAAACTCTGGTCCTCATGTTTGCTAGGAAAGCACTTTACCCAATGAGCCATCTCCCCGGCCCTATTATTTGATGATTTATTGAAGTCTTTGACTAATTCCACAAATCAAAACGGGTTGGCTCATTAACCTCTCTTCTCTCCACACACCAAAATATTTGAAGCAAGAAGTGGCTTTCTCCTTAACATCAGAGCAGCTTCATTTCACACCAAACTTATGACTAAATCACTTGCCCCTTCCTATGATGACAAGAAACAGTAAACAAGCCTTTGCTATACACTTCTCTTCAGCAAGATGTGTTTGTTTCTAAGAAGCTGGGTTGATATTTAGTGACCTTGACATTCAAATTAGCGGCCAGAAAGCAAGTGAGACTCTTCCCAGAGGTAATGGTGCTTGCTGTTGTTGCTAGATAGGAACAGGAACAAATCTAATTACTTGATATCTTATCTGGCAGCCTCCATAGGTCCCCTTCCTTACTTGGGAGCATCTCCATTGACAAGGCAGTTGGGAAACTGAAGTCCCGAACATCATGATTGCTCACATGTGAGGAGGTTTGCTCCTAACAACTTGAACTTTTCTATTTTCAGTTCAGGTCCCTACACTTTTGAAATTGAAACAGAACATCTCGAGCTACCTAGGCACTGAATGTTAACAGTGAACCACAGATTCAACCTCAAAATCATGGATGTTTAAAACAGGGTTGTCCAGCCTTTTGGCTTGTCTGGGCCACACTAGATAAAGAATTATCTTGGGCCAGAGTTGTTCAACTTGCTCTGTGGGCCAAACAAATTCATAAGCTTTTATAAACATCATAAGATTATTTTTTGGTGTGTGTATGTACGCAAACAAGCCATGAGATGTCTGAAGTATATCTTCGCCTTTCTACCTTGTTTGAGGCAGGGTCTCTCATTGTTCACCTCTCTATTCATGAGACTAGTTGGCCTACAAACTTCTGGTGGATTCTCTCATCTCTGCCTCTCTGCTTGTCATAGGCCCACTGGGATTACAGATGCCCACCACAGCATCTGGTTTTATGTAGGTTCTGGAAACCTAAACTCAGGTACTCACATTTATGCATTAAGTGCTTTATTCATTAAGTCATTTCTCCAGCTCATGAGAGACAGAGAGAATGGTATTTCCTATAACTCAATTGTGAGCTTCATAATGTCACTCAAATAAATGTATATATGCTCTCATAACCCATGGGCCACAGGTTGGACACTTCAGGCAAAGGGTTGTTGCTTGGGAAATTACAGAGGCTCAGTATTACACAGGGATGAGAAGAACCAGGGTTCATCACAGAGGCACAGCACCTGTCCACATGTATGAGGCCTAGATTTGAGGCCCAGCACTACATAAAGAAAGAAGGGAAAATGAAGAGGACAAATAAGTCAAAGGAATTGGTAATTATCCTAATTGGATTAGTGCATGCTACACACACATGTTGAAATATCACATTTTACTCCATTGTGATATACAAGTAATGTGTTAGTCAATAAATTTAAATTCACATCTGCAATCTCAGGACTTGGAAGAGAAGACAGGAAGATCATAGCCAGCCTGTGCTCCATAACAAGATCACCTTTCAAACAACAAACTATTAAATTAAATTTTTCTTTTTAAAAATTTATTTATTTATTTATTTGAGAGAGTGACAGAGAGAAAGAGACAGGCAGAGAGAATGGGCACTCCAGGGCCTCCAGCCACTGCAAACAAACTCCAAACACATGCACCACCTCGGGCATCTGTCTTTACATGAGTACTGGGGAGTTGAACTTGGGTGCTTCTGCTTTGCAGGCAAATGGCTTAACCACTGAGAAATTTCTCAAGCCCTAAATTAAATTTTATTTTATTCAATTGTTTTTTTTTTCTTTATTATCCATAATTAGATACATTGAATGAGCAAATAATGTGTTGGTGTCCCCAGTTCTCCAATTTCCCTCTTCCCTATCCCCAATCAGCTGGATATCCTCCTCCGTGGGCAGTCTGGATCAGTCCATGGGGTAGGGGATTATGGATAGCCTAGGAATCAACCCAGTTCCACCACCATCACCCCTTGGTATGTTGTTACTGAGGGGAGCGATGTCTCTGGCAGTTCTCCCCACCATGGCTCTTACAATCTTTCTGCCCCTCTTCCGCTCAGGTAACTGAGCAGAAGAAAAATTCTAAGCACTACAACACTATTCCATCTGCCATTTCTACCTTTCACCTCTATTATAGTCAGCTTCCTCAGGTACAAGAGGAAAAGCTGAGAAATTTTTAGTAGTGTTCTATAACAAGTAATGAAACTGTTAAAATTAAAGGGCCAGAGTTAAAAATCTTGTTCTGACAATTATCTAGCTACGTACCTTGAGACACAAGCTTGATTTTTCACAGGCTCCTACTTCTTACCTGTAAAATGAGAGTAAGCTTATCTGTCTCATAGGCTATCTAAGAGAGTTTATCAGAAAATAGGTGTGGAAATAATAAACAGAGTACTTTGTACAGTGTAGAATTTAACACATTATGTTGGTCATCTCATCACTTTTGTTCATTTAAAAACTCATGGAGTCAATGTATGCATGAATTTAAATTACAGAGAAGATCAGGAGAGAATTCCATTAAAAAACATTTTGGTTGGGGCTGAGGTGATGGCTTGGTGGATAATACGCTTAACTCTTAAGCATAGTCTGAGTTTAGATCTCCAGTTCCCACATAAAGTACCAGGCCTGGTGGATCATGCGTATAATTATAGCACCTCGGAGATGGAAACAGGTAGAATCCTAGACTTAACAGCTACCTAGTTTATCCAAATGAATAAGCTCTGAGTTCAGTGAAAGACCATCTCACTGATGGATAGGTTAAGGAAGACTCCAGATATCAACCTCTGGCCACCACATGCACACACATGCACAAACACCTGCATATGTACAAATATGCATACACACATGCACACACATACACACACACAGAAAAAAAACATTATATCTGGGCGAGGGATGCCTGTTAAACATGAAGCCTTGGAATTGATTCCCAGCACTGCATAAAGATGTGGTGGTACATGCCAGCAATCCCAACATTTGGAAGTTAAGAAACAAGAGGATCAGAAATACAAGAATCTGTGAAAACATTTTCCTGGGCAGTTGTTTTTGACTAGAGAATCTCTTCTGTGCATTCTTTATTCAGCCTCTCTCCTTTTAAAAGGTGAGATTTTTTTCATGCATTCTCATGAGGCAGAGCCTTCAGTGGGTGGGTCTTGTCCTTATATATACACCTTATAAGGTGTATATGCATCCTGGGCTACAGTACAAGATTTATCTTTAATAATTACAGCTGCTTTCTTGGCATGTTTCTGGAGGGAAACTTTGAATGTATATTCCTTTCTTTGACAAACTTGTTACCCTCTCTCATTGTAGATCTGAATGAGAGTGTAAGGACAGGCTATACCACAGCCTGAACTCTATCCTGTCTTGAAATTTCCTCTACAAAACAAATGAACCCATTTCCTTTATATTCAATCTCCCACAAGTTCTTGGGACACAGACAGAATGCAACCAAATCCTTTGACAGATTCTCTCTCTTCCTGATAGCCTAGCTCCTGATAGAGTTCCTATTTCCCTCTGAAACACCATAAACCAGACTCCACTATTACATTTCTCTCAGGGTTATTGTCTTCCAAGCTCTGTTTACAACATTCTAGGGCTTTTTCTCACTCAAAGTTTTGAAACCTTTCACATTCGTTCCATAAAACAGTTCCAAAGACTTACAAACTGCATGATCGTGTTTGTTACAACCATAGCCTCACTCCTCAGTATTCACTTTCTGTATCAGTTACCTTTCTTGATGGTGTGACAAAATACATGAGAAAAGCAACTTAAGGAGGAAGAGTTTATTTCGGCTCAGTTTGAGGGCTCAGTCCCTCAGGGCAGGGAGACAGGGCAGCAGGAGCAGGAAGCACACTGCTCTCATTGAGTAGCAGTAGTCGTCATCAGAAGTAGAGAGTTCATGAATGCTGGTGCTCAGCTTCTCCTTTGATGCAATCTAGGACTCCAGCCTGTGGAATAGCGTCGCCCGCAGTTAGGATGAATCTTCCCAAGCTAGAAACTCCCTCACAGACAAGCCCAGATGTCCCATCATGACACTGAATTCTATCAAGACTAGCCATCATACCTAGACTAGCAAAATCATTTCTAGATATATCTGTAATAAGCAGGCTGTTCTCCAACATCATTTTAGCTTTGAGTAGCTGAAAAGATTTTTTAAAAAGGCAGTGTCTGAAACAAGGTGTTAAAGAGAATCCCTCCAATATTTAACACTCGATGATTGAAGGGAGAAATAGCCTGCCATGAATTCTCTCACAGTTTGATCTTTTTTCAAGGTTTAGAGAGATTTATTAGATTACGAGAAGGAAGTTCAGAGAGCTCTTGTCATGTCTTGGCAGAAAGAAGTAGAGTATCCTTCACAGTTTGATCTTATGCTCTGGACATAGCATTTGTGTTGTAACTTTGCTTTATTTTGGAATAAAGAAAGAACCACTTAGGGCTGGGAATGTAGCTCAGTTGGTAACTTGTCTAGCATGCGCAAAGCCCTGGGTTCAATTCCTAGTACCACATAAAACAGGTGTGGAGGCACATGCCTATAATTCCAGGACTGAAGAGACAAAGGCAGGAGAGTCAGCACTCAAGGTCATCCTTGGCTACATACTGAGTTCAAGACTAGCCCAGGATACATGACACCCGTTCAAGCCAAAAGGAAGAAAGGAAGGAAAGAAGGAAGGGACAAAGGGAGGGAGGGAGGAAAAGGAGGAATGAAGAGGGAGGGAGGAAAAGAGGAAGAAAGGAAGGGGGAAGGAAAGACAGAAGGAAGGAAAGTTGGTCTGACTCTTATGAGCAATACCTATTGAGCTGTTGTGGTCAAATATTTACTTAAAAGAACAGATTGATTTGCGGATTAAACTGACCACATATGAACTCTTCCCATGACACTCTCATTTAAGATATTGATTAAAGACTTTTCATGCAGAAAGCATTTTTCTTGTCCGTTCAGTTATGCTGGCTTTAGTAATAAGCTAATTTGATTTCCTTTTTTAACCTTTGTTTGATTAGGGGAACAGACATTTGCATTAAAATTCGAGAGAGATGAAGTCTACCATCGATCTTAACTTCCTCGTGGACCTCTTGTACTCAGCGAAAGATGATTTAGAGAATGTCAAGAGTCTCGTGACAACCATAATGAGATAGAGAGAAAAATCACTTCAGACTTACAGAGCAGCGAGGGCTTACTTGACAGAAAGGGCAATCACATTTGCTAGATATGTTTTAGAGAAATCAAATCCAGGAAGTTTAATTCTGTTCTTAGGCCAAGTCATTAAAAGATCCATGAGATAAGCTACCATTAATAAAGTACTTGTAGTTAAACCAAAACATTTCAAAACAGTTGAAGAGGCTAAACAAAACATATACATTATTACTTGTCACAAAGCTTTTTGCTTACTATGAAATACGATAAGTAAATTCCAATATTTTTATAAATACTTTTCTGACAAGTTTATGGTTTAATCCTTTATTGCTTGCTTCCTCTGAGTCTTGTCTGGATAAAACATGTTTTATCCAAGTCCGAATGCCTGGGGTTAATGCTCTTTTATAATAGGACTTAAAGGTATTTGCAAAGTCTTGAAGTAGCTATGGCCTCTGCATTCTTTTCTGTGACCTTAGTAGTTTAGATCCATTGTTCATCTTTATAATCACCCTCAGAAAAATCTTTATGTATAGCCAGATGTGATGGAGCACATCTATAATCCCAGTGAGGTAGGAGAATAAGGTGGAGGGGGAAATTCCAGAGACATTAAGATTAATTTAAAAAAAAAAAAAAAAGAAGCCAAGAGCAGAAAAAGACTGGAAAGCCTCTGGGGGAAGGATGAGGAGAGAGAAGGAAGGAGAAAGGAGAAGGTGGTTGAGGGGTGGAGGAAGAGTAAGAGGAGAAAGAAGAGGAGGAAGAAGAAGGAGAATCTATTTTGTCTTTTCTGTGAAGTCCCACTGTAAATGGGACTTGGAATTCAAAAGCAGATTAGCACTACAAGGAGCCTAATGGCATATTGAATGTTCTGGAAGCACAGAGCATGAGAACATGGGCCCCATTCCATTTAGTACGGCTGCTCAGGCCAGGTGATCCCTATGGTAGGTGTATATGTACATGTATGTGCATGCATGTGGAGTCCAGAAGTCAATGTCCTGTCTTTCTCTAACACTCTTTACCTTATTTATTCTCACTGAAGCTGGAGGTCACCCTAGGGATTGGCCTGTCTCCACCTATCTTTCTGGTGCTGGGAATATAAGCATGCACTACCATGGCCAGCATTTACGTGAGTGCTGGAACTGAACTTAGGTCTTCATGCTTCCAAAGCATGTACTTTCTTCACAGAACCATCTTCCCAAGCCTATATTTTGCATATATAGTTATATTACCATTGATACAGCTCTGTGGTAGAGCACTAGCCTAGCATGAAGAGGGCCCTGGATTCCATCTCCAGTGCAAGCGAGCACACATACATTTAAAAAAAAAACAGAGCCATAGATACATGTGTGAATGAAACCCAGAGTACCATTCATGATTGACAAGAGCTCTGAACTACATACCCTTCCTTAATTTTTAAATTGATGTAAATTAATTCATCTATATCTATCTTTTATGTTAACCTAAGCTAAGGTTCTACAAAACTAACTTTTAGAACCCTCAGTTAAGAGGCTGGGAAGACGTCTCAGTGGATAAAACATTTGCCACACAAGCATGAGCACCTGAGCTCAGATCCCCCAAACCCAGGGAAAGCCAGATGCTGAGCTACTGGCTCCTGCTGTAATCCAGCTCTTCTATGGCAAGAAAGGAGAGAGAGAAAGAAGCTGCTGGAAGCTTGGGGGCCTGCTAGCCTAGTGAACACAACTGTGACAAGGAGAGACCTTGCTTCAAACAAGGTGACAGGTGAAGACTCACACCTGAATGTGGTTCTCTGAGCTTTACACACAGGCTGTAGCACGTGCATATCCGCATTCACACAAGAACACAACACATTATACACATATATAAAAAAAAAGCCTAGTTAAACCTGGAAGTAGAAAAAAATATTAATTTTGTCATCAGAACTACATGAAGTATTTCTTTTCTCCTTCTAGTAATATTGTAAAATTATACATATCAAGGTCATTAAATGAAGTAGATCATGCATATGGGAAACATTTTTTAAATACAAAGTGGGGCGTGGTGGTGCGTGCCTTTAGTCCCAGCACTCAGGAGGCAGAGGTAGGAGGATCGCTGTGAGTTTGAGGCCACCTTGAGACAACATAGTGAATTCCAGGTCAGCCTGGACTAGAGTGAGACCCTACCTCAAAAAAAAATTTTTTTAAGAACAAAGCAATATAATTGAGTATATTTTGAAATTCTGTGTAGTCAGGCTCTTTTTCAGTAAGCATTTACTTCATGTGTGTCTTTATTATGTCCAATAAGTGACTGAGGACAAGCTGCATGTCAGTGTGTGGAAGCAGAGTATTCAGAAAATGTAGCCGAAGAATCCGAAAGAAGTCACAGGTATGGGTACACACATGCGTGCATGCACATGAGTACACACTCAAGCCAGAGGTTGACATCAAGTGTCTGCCTCAATTGCTCCCCTCTTTATTCTACTGAGCAGGATCTCTCACTGGAACCCAGAGCTGGAGTCAGCCAGTCTAGCTTGCCAGCTTGCCCAGGAGGTATGCCCTACCTCCACCAGCACCCAAATGCTAAGATTACAAACATGCCCACCAGGCAGTTACGTGGGTGCTGGGGATGGCAACTCGGGTCCTCATGCTTGCACAGCAAACTCCTTATTCACTGAGCCTTCTCCACAGCCTGAGATGAGTATTTTCACATGTCCGTGTGGGCAAACCATTCGCTGTGTTTTCGTGTCCTAAATCTAAAAGTATCTATTATGTTTTGTATTGTGTTAAAATCAATATCGTGCTATATAAATTTCATCCAGAGGATAATATGTATTCCTACAGCAATTTTAGTTGAGACATTTATTTGGACTTCAACTTTTAAAATAAGTCTGATAAGCCTCTCCCCACACTGATTCTTTTGTGTGGTGGCCACATGAACCACCCTGGCCTCTGGGAAATCCATCAGGCTTGTTCCACTGGAGGATTGCAGGGCGAACAAATGGTCTTTTCACTCTTCAGTTGCCCTTCAGATCTACTAAACAGAATTCCTTATCTCATAACACAAAGATTTTACTAGAGTATTTCATGAGCACTTTATCAAAACAGCTGCCAAGATGTTCACATTTGTTTTAAAAAGACAGGAGCTTTGGGGCAGACAGGATTGAGATTTGAAAACCTGATTTTGCATGCTCTTCGTTTCCCTGTGGTCTGGGAAGTTCTGTTGATCGGTAAGCCCTACGTGCTGTTCATCTCCACCAGATCCTCATTATTCAAAACCAATAATAGCTAAGTATGACTAATGTCATCCAGAAGGTCGCAAAGTTCACCGCCAGCCTTCATTCCAGCTCCAAGTGTTTTCAAGGTTAATAGATTGATTTTGAGCTGAGATGTGATGCATTTATAAAATGGAAGAAAATGAAGCATTTGGCATCACCGATCTCAGAGAGTCTTAAATGATTCATTTGTTACATTTGGACTGTAGCCACGAAATTCATTTAACATATATCACCTAGTTATATTACAACCTAGACACTAGAAAATAAATTAATGTTACATTTTAACATTAGGTGAATTTGCACGCGCGCTCGCGCGCGCGCGCGCGCACACACACACACACACACACACACACACACACACACACACACCCCAGGTTGGGGAGAACCAAAGCAAGTACCTCAAGAACAGAATATATAGTAACTGACACCTAGTCACTTCCAAAGACAGACTCACAAATACATGGCTAAATTAAAATTGGCATTCTGATGGGCTTGGTTACAGAGGTCTCAGTCCCTGGAGCAGGGACAAACCGCATGGCTAGCTGAGTCTCCATGCTTCCTGGTCTCTGAGCTCTGCCTCCTACTTGCTGTGGTCTCCAGGAGGACTCAGGGATCACAGAGATTTTGCTCACTAGCCTTCCCAGTGCTGGCTAAGATACCACTCCTGCCTGTGGGGTGTGTGTGTGTTGGCCAGAGGACACCCTGGAATGTTATACCCAGGAATGGAAACTAGACTCACTGTACATCTAGAGATCCTCCTGCCTCTACCTCCCCAGCATGAGATTCCAGGCACATGTCACCATGCCTGGCATTTTGACAGAGGTTCTGGAAATTTAACTCAGGTCCTCAGGCTTGCATGGCAAGCACTTTACCAACTGAGCTATCTACCCAGCCTTGTATTAAATAGTCTCTAATTCTTGTAAAATTGTTTTCCTGTTACCTCTCTGTTACAGAAAGAACTAAACTGTTACTTGAACTCCACATAAAGGAGAATTGCTAGCACCTCTAGTTTAAACAAAAGTCAGGGAAGGTGGCTGGAGAGATAGATCAGCAGTTAAAGGCACCTGCTTGCAAAGCCTGGTGGCTCAGGTTCAAATCCTCAGTACCCACATAAAGCCAGATGCACAAAGTGACGCATTCATCTGGAGTTCATTTGCAGTGGCAAGAAGCCCTGGTGTGCTCGTACTCTCTTTCTCTGTCTCTTTCTCTCTCTGTCTCTCTGTCTCTCTGTCTCTCCTCTCTCTATGTTTGCAAATAAATAATAAATAAAATTTTAAAAATAAAAACAAAGTAAGGGAAGACTAAGCTTTGTAAAAAGTATCTGTTTAGATAAAACTTGATTTTGCCAGTTGATATCAGAATGCTTCCTGACCCTAGGAAGAAGAGGCAGCATGGAAGAATGTTCTGGAGAAAGCATCTGAAGGCTACACAAACCTTGGCGGCCTCAAGAAGTAAATCTTCTCACTGTTCTTGTCCCATGCTGCCATCTACCCTGCCTAGAAGCTCCTTCCAGAAGGTGTCAAGATGAAATGTGAGAAGGGGAGGGGCTAGACTGAGGAAGGAAAAAGCAATAGAAAGCTAAGCAGGGCATGGTGGTGCAGCCCTTTAATCTCAGCACTCCAGAGGCAGAGGTAGAAGGAGCATTGTGAGTTTGAGGACACCCTGAGACTATATAGTGAATTCCAGGTCAGCCTGGGCTAGAATGAGACCCTACCTCAAAAAATATGGGGAAAAAAGTAATTTAAAAAAAAAAGTAAAGTCCTGTTTCTTTCTGTCTCCTCATCCATGGGGCTTTGGTTTTCTCTAACATAAATTGTTGGTATTGCTTAATGAAGGCATGAAGCACAAAGGGTTAAGAGGGTGTTGGAGAATGAGGTCAGAAACCCCGGCTAACCCGGTAGGCATTTCCCTATCTCCACCCTCAACTCTGAGACTCCCAACCCCCAAAGCAAGCCACATGGACCCAGGTTAGCACGCCAGCTGTGCCTGGAAGGTGGCAGTTCCTCTGCCCCCACCATCTGATACGTGCCCAAGCTCATGTCTACATGCAAAGCAGGTATTCACAGGTTGCTGATTTCTGCCAATCCTCATTGTCCATTTCTTTCCCTCCCTCTTTAATTTCTATTTAACCCATGATGCTTCTACAATCAAACCGGGATTATTTGCCATGCCTTTTCCCTGGGTCTCTGCCCGTTATTCTCTCTGAAGAGATGAGCTGAACACACAGGGAGCTGTAACACTTTCACGGGTTTTCAGGCCCATGGGCATGTTTCCACAGCTGACCACCTCCACCATGGCGAGCATGCCTGCTCCCTCCCTCTCTGAGGTCCCCTCCGAGCCCACCGCCAGAACCGCTGCCATCAGCAGAACGCCAGAGCAGCCGCCTATAGAGCTATAGCCCAGGGCAAATCTCCCCCAGTGCCTCCCAAGGGCACTGGACAGCTGCCCACCTAGCCAGCGCCCCAGCAGCCAGCCGGGACCACAGGGAAGCTGCCGCGGTGGCTAGGCTCAGCCCGGCCCCATCTCCTCAGTGGCTCCACCCTGCCTGCGCAGGGGGCTGCCTGGGACCAGAATTGACTTCACTCTGTCTGCAAAACCCACGAAAGCTACAGGCAGACTTCAAGACCAGCGCCCGTTTCTTTTTTTATTAAAACTACAATAAATGGCTTGATTTTTGGCTGCTTCCAAGTTTTTCATTCATAGTGTAACACTCTACGTAACAGGTACCCTGCATAAAGGCCACACACACATATTACACCTGCTTTCAAAATTGAAAAATATTAAGACAAACTAACAAAGGATCGATTTCTTCACACTTGTCATTTTCCGGTGGTATATGTTGGGGGCAGAATTCATTTACCAGATGTGATAATGGGACTGGAGGAGATGGCTCCATGGATAAAGCAACGAAGACCTGAGTTTGGATCCCCAGCACCCATGTAAAAAGCCAGATGCACAGTCCTATAGCAAGATGGGAGGTGGAGGGACACAAAAGAATTCTGGAGAATTCTGGAAGCTCACCAGCTGGCCAGCCTAGTGAAGGGAAGATGTGGCTCTCTGAGCCTGGGAAAATGCTTTCACACAGGAACCCAGGATAGCACCTGAGCACCTGGGAGAATGTTTTACAAATCCTATCTCAGATAAGGCCCTCTTGTAAAAGAGCTCTGCAGCCAGCCCAATCCACATTCCTATGGTCCTTTTGTCCCTTGATAGACAGTCTCCCCAAGAGGCCCAGACCCAGGCAAACTTGACCTGCAGTCTTTAAAAGAGTCTACAGAGTTGGAGAGATGGCTCAGC
>PVHP010043298.1:0-14595 GCA_004024765.1 Zapus hudsonius
CTCCTGGCCCAAGTGTGTTGTTACTGAGGGGGGCCATGCCTCTGGACAGTCTCCCCCACCACGGCTCTCACAATCTTTCTGCCCCCTCTTCCACTCAGTTCCCTGAGTCGTGGTGGATGAGTATTAAGGATACTTTAATGTTGTGAGCTTAGGGGTCCTTGTGTCGAAAATCCTTGGTTTCTGTCTCATTGGCCTATCCTGTGTTGATTGAATGGCTGTGGCTGCGGGTCCCTTGTTCATCCAGTCATTCTCTGTGGGGTTCCCTATGGATCCTCCACGACATGACTGTGGTGGCTCCTCTCTTGCCAGGATCTCAGCTATCAGCCTATGGTCGGTTGGTACAGTTAGATGGGCCCCAGCTCTCTTACTGCATCCTGAAAAACACAAAGAATCTCCATCGGAGAGTGAGATCAGTGTAGGTTAACAAATATACACAATTCTGGATTAATTTTGGTGAGTTTTGAGTCGCCCCCGTGGCCACACCATCTGAAAAGAGAAGCTTCTGTAACCAACAGTGAGAGCGACATGAATATGTTGATATAAACGTCAGTGTTTAGGGGACAGTTTGTTCTTGCTTCTGTTTGTAACATGATCATTTTTCAATATTTTATGAACATCTTTTGAAGCTACTTGTTCATCTACCAGGGACACTTTAATTAACATTAGAGAGTATAAACCTGTGGATCTGCTTCCCTGGCCACTGAAGTCTCTTCTCCACTGCGTGCTGAAAGGAAGCAAATTCTGAGTCACAGGATCCACCTTGCTCTTTCCTCAGAGCATCTCCCCTCTTCTGGCTCCTCTCAACCTCCAGATTGAAGGGCAGCTGTGCTTGTGTACTTTTGAGCTGTCAGGAATGCTTGGTTTCTGTTTGGGTCAAAAAATATATATATAGCAAAAAATAGATGCATCACATAGATTATTTTGTGGATTTATAGACCAGACTTTTAAAACACCATGAAATCAATCGTGTGATTATCAGTGGAGAAAAAGGAAATGAAGAATCACCAAATATTCTTTTTTTCAAAATTATCATAAATCGCTGGGTGTGATGGTGCATGCTTTTAATCCCAGCATTCGGGAGGCAGAGGTAGGATGATTGCTGTGAGTTCAAGGCCACCCTGAGACTAAAGAGTGAGTTCCAGGTCAGCCTGGGCTAAAGTGAGACCATACCTCAAAAAACAAACAATAAAAAATCCTCACAAATGTATATGTCCTTTACACTGTCTCTGGCTGAAGACCACAGCATTAGAGTAGTAGTGACCTTTGGCTCTGATAGATATTAAAGAAAAAAATTCCATTTCAATGGGCATTATTGGAAAGATAATTAAGGGGCCAGAATTTAAGACTCTCAAATGGTGTTTCTCCAAACTGTATGCATTTAAAAATATTTTATTTACTTATTTGCAAGCAAAGAGACAGACACAGAGAGAATGGGTGCACCAGGGCCTCCAGCCACAGCAAAGCAACTCCAGACCATGCGCCACTTTGTGCATCTGGCTTCATGTGGGTACTGGGGAATTGAACTCAGATCCTTAAGTTTTACAGGCAAACCCCTTGACCACTCTGCCATCTCTCCAGCCCCATCCATTGTTTTTCTGCATTTTCTTCAATTCCATTTTTTCTTCCCCCACTTGTTAAGTCACAAATAATTTTAAAATACTAACAAAATTATGTTTAAGCTATACACATGAACCGATACGAGAGTTGGAAGTCCAGAAAAATGAAATTAGTAGATCATTGAATTAGGAAATTTTCTTTTATAAAAATTTGATTATTCATTTGTGAATGAAATTTTTAATTAGCCATAAGGAGTTAAACAGAATCTGAGCTTCTTTCAGGCCCTCTGTTCCTTTATTCTTGGCGTGAGGTTTGTTGATCTAGGTTAACCTCTTTCAATTTTGAAACCCTTTCAGTTTTAACATTGTAGAACAGATCTATACATCTGGAAAACTTAGGCAATAAATTGTTTTGTTATTTTAAATATGTATTTGTAAGAAATCATTTAAATGTTTTTTCATAGGGTACAGCTTTGCATTTGTTGGGAATTTATAAGCTTAGAGAGTCGTACGAGGAAAATTAGATATACTGCTTCAAATATTTACAAAATCCTTTAAGAACAAATAATGGTTATGGCCATAGAATTTTACTGTGTCATGGGCTGGAGAGATGGCTCAGCAGTTAAGGCACTTGCCTCCAGTGCCTAAGGCCCCCAGTTCAATTCCCCAGTACCCACATAGGCCAGACCCACAAGGTGGTGGCCTTGGTGCTCTCTCTCTCTCTCTCTCTCACTCTCTCTCTCTCTCTCTCTCTCTTTCTCTCTCCCTATCTATTTCTTCTGTATCTCTCTGCTTGAAAATGAATAAATAAAATATTAAAAAAAAGAATTTTACCGTGTCTGACTCCAATGTCCATATTTTCTTCAAAACAGACATTATTTTTGATAGGTCTGTGAAATAAGTCATGAAAACAGTGGGTTTACTTTAGTTTGAGTCCAGGGGTGATGGCTTAAACAGGCAAGGAACGCTGGCCATTTTCAGCTCTGTTACTGAAAGGAATGGAAGTTAGCTCTTTTCTCAGACTTCTAACTTGACCTGCAGAACAAGTTAGTAACACGACCAATCCTCTCTTCGGTGTCTATTTTTCTGAATACTCGAAAGCTATCGTATGCGTGTACACCACCATGTATATTTATTCTTGAGTCTGTAATTCTACCTAGGTGGCAATAACTCTGTTTCATCTTTCATGCGCAATGAAAAAGAAATCTTACAAAATTTCTATGTATTATGGAAAGATCACCATCTGTCCTTCCCTTCATTAGGTCCATATGATTATGTTAAATATGTCCTGGCTCCTGTTAAAATTCTGTAAATATGTTGAAGGAGAAATTGTTAAAAATGAGTTGTCAGCAGAAGGAGAGATTTAAACAAAGAAACTCCAAGAGTCTGTTAACAAAGAACTACCTCTTGCCACAAGGACTAATCCAGGCAGCCCACGGAGGGGGATATCCAACTGATCGGGGATGGGGAGGGGGGCAATTGGGGAATTCCGGATAACAACTCATCATTTGTCCACTGAAAAATGTAACTCATTATGGACAATAAATATATATATTTTTAAAAAGTGACTGCTTCCATTGAGTTCAATAGGAACCCTTCCCCTCACCTCTCATGACTAATCCAAACCAAAGCACAATTGCAACTTGGAAAGAATCATTTTGGAAGCTTTGGGACTTTGGTTGACTTTGCCTTCCTGTTACTTCCTTTTTCCTTGGAACACCTTTAGGCCTTTGGAATCTGATTGGAGTCAGGAGGGGGAATGCCAAATGTACTATAGGGAAGGCTTGTTCTTGGGCCGATTTAGAGCTGATCTGAGGAAGCAAAATGTTCCTACACATTTTATGTCAAAATCTCTGCCTGTGAAATTTCTCGTTGGTTGAAAAGCTACAAGAACTTCACGCAGGTAGTAGGGAAAGAGCGGGGACTTTTGCTTTGTGGTGGTGAGGGGTGGAGGGAGGCTTGCTTCGCTTGGTCTTCAGCTCTGAGGTTATTTTTAAATGTTTCCTTGAATCTCCCTACCGCAAAATATGTAAGAAGAAAATTTGATGTGCCTAAGCACCAGTGATAAACATTCAGAGAAGGTGCGAAAATATTTTTATTTTTTTCATTTTCTCACTAGTTACTCAACAAATATTTGTTTTCCAATTTCATGCCAGGAGAGTTTAGGATCTAATCAAACCAAAAGTATAATCACAAATTCCAAAAGGAAGTAAATAACACGACCATTTTAGATTGGGTTAAGTGACATGCAGAAACATGAATCCACGTGACAGATTTCTTTTCAAAGAAAATTTAGGAATGGCCTTGCCTAAAAGTGGCATTCAAGCAGGGATCATAAAAGCGAGCGATTCAAGTGTCCCCGGAAAGTCACACAAGGCAGGACAAGCAGCTTCTGCTGTAACATCAAGACGATAGTTTGGAGAAGTAATGAGGTCCACATGCCTGGAGGGGAGTGAGGTTTGAGGACACTGTTGGAAGACAGGAATGAGAAGCAAACACAATCCCCAGGTGAATACACCTTACCCGAGAACAGAGCGGTGCACAGAAGCCCCACTCCCCAGGTGAATACTCGCTTACCTGAGAACAGGTCTTCACGCTTTCCTTAATAACACAACTGAAGGGACTCTGCTACCCGAGTTTAGATGCAGTTTATTCTTCACCAAATTTATCAAGGCAATTGGTAAATATGTAACTAAAAAATCCTATTATATATATATATATGAATTATGAAATAGCTTGTTTGCTTGTTTTGGTGGAAGATGATAATTAGAATTAATTTTTTTAATCAATACATGCATTTGAAACCATTTATTTAAAAACCCTAAATGAGGGTCTGTCAAGATTGCTCAGGTATGAAAGGCTCCTGCTTGCAGATCCACATAGCCTGGGTTCCATTCCAGGATACTCACATAAAGCCAATAGAGCAAAGTGGTGCATGCATCTGGAATTCCTTTGCAGCAGCAACAGGCCCCAGAAGGCCACCTCTTCTCTCTCTCTCTCTCTCTCTCTCTCTCTCTCTCTCTCTCTCTCTCTCTCTCTCTCTCTCATTAGTAAATAAAATATTAAAAACAAATTAATTTCTGTGCCTCAGAGTGTCTTTCTTGGCCTTGCCTTAACTTCCTTTCCCTTCTCTTGTCTTTGCTTCTCTTCCTATAGTCTGTGTATTCATTTGTACAACATTCTCAAAATGATACCATTTCGAATAGCAGAGTTCTGCAGTTGCTAGGTAAAAGGGGATGAGGTCGCAGGAAATATGGCCATGACAAGCAAAATGAGGAATTATTTTCATATTGTCTACTCTTTTATCCTTGACAGTTTCATATACGGTTAGACAGCGTATTGCTGTCATTGATCCTTCTCCGCCCTTTTTCACCCCATTCCCACTAAGCCCTTTCTTCCTTCCAGCTTATCCCAGGCTTACTTTCATGCTGACATGTTTTCCTGATTCCCATGTCAAAAGAACTTGCATGAGGGCTGGAGTGAGGGCTGGAGAGATGGCTCAGAGGTTAAGACACTTGCCTCCAGTGCCTAAGGCCCTGGGTTCAATTCCCCAGGACCCGCATAGGCCAGACCCACAAGGTGGTGGCCCTGGTGCGCGCTCTCTCTCTCTCTCTCTCTCTCTCTCTCTCTGTATTTCTCTGCTTGAAAATGAATAAAATATTAAAAAAAAAGAACTTGCATGAGCATGGGCGAGGGGTTGTTCATTGGAGCATGAGGGGAGGATGCTCCCTTCTCCAGTGACTGTCCATAGCTGCTCTCGTGACCCCCTTCCCCACCCACAACGAAAGGGGATGGGCTCACTCTTGTGCTGGGAGCCCAGCTGCTGTGAGTTCACAAGTGCCATGGCCCTGCTGTGTCCAGAGGACAGCACTCCACAGCACTCTTCCCCACCCTCCACCCAGGTTCCTTTGTTCCCGTTTCAGTGAGGGTCTCTGAGCCTTGCAAAGGGAAGTCGAGTTGCTCTGTTTAGGACCTGACTCTTTGTCTCTCTTTCTCATAACTTGTTGATAATATGAGTTGTCCTATTGAGATCCTGCTATTTCTTAAAAGAATGCCTTTTGGAGTCTAGAGGTATAGCTCAGTGGTAGAGTGCTTGCCTAGCATACCCAGTGCTTTGACACAACACTTTGACTTTCATCCTCAACACTGGAAAAATAAGATCTTTCATAGAAGGAGTTATACTTAAAAATTATCCTTGATTTCTTCAGAGGCATCCAAGTGTCATTAGAACATAGGCTGGCAAACACGAACATACTAAATAAAAACACGAGTGCCGTTTGAGTTGTGAGAAGCATGACCCCTCATTTCTTTGCCTGGATTTTGCTGTGTGGTGATTGTTGGGGAAACATCTGGTTACTGTTGCACACTTTAGTGCCCAACCTCAGCTCATGACATTTTGTTCTGTGACATTAAGTTCCCACTTGGGATTTGGAGTTGAAAACCTGAAATTAAGTTCCATTTCCAACTTAATAATAGAGAATTGTCCTGGATAACGATGTTTGAGGTTCTCAATAAGGAATTTCAACACAGCACATTGGAAAATAATAAGAGGAAATTGATATCAGTGATTCTATTTACAAAAATACAAATGCATAGATAGGTCTTAAAAACTATTTGGAAGGCTAATATTAAACTTTTCTTCATTTTTGAAGCATTGCCTTTTCTAAAAATAAGCACCATTGATGAGAAAGAGAGGGAACTATTCACTGTATTCCACACTCCCTCTTGACGGTCATTATATAAAATTAAGAAAACATGATGCTATCCAAGCTAATGACTGCAGAAAGTGAAATTAGGAATTGTTACCCCAGGCTTTAGTATTCATGCTTATCTTAAATGAGGAATCTTTTCTGAGTGTACCATGAGAAACTGGCATATCCAGAATTAGAAGATGTGTTTCCCTGATTCAAAAGTACATGGTATTCCTTCCAGAGCTATACAAAAAAAAAAAAAAAGTCTCATCAAAGTGGAAAAAAATTTTTTTTTTGTTTTTTTGAGGTAGGGTCTCACTCTAGCCCAGGCTGACCTGGAATTCACTATGTAGGCTCAGGGTGGCCTAGAACTCAAGGTGATCCTCCTACTTCTGCCTCCCGAGTGCTGGGATTAAAGGCATGCGCCACCACGCCCGGCCAAAGTGGAAAATTTTGATTGTCTTTAGAATCACATATTGGAAAAATGATACACAGGGTTTTAAAGGACATAGTTCTGACTCATTTTCTTTTACAGAGTACCTGTACAATGGACAGTCAGGAGACCGCCTTCACCACTAAGCAAGGCATGGAATCATAAATCCTGTGTGTGTGTGTTTGTAGGCTGCAAAGTTGACTTCAAAGTACTAGAGAGTAGAACAGAGAGTACCAGAGTCTGAGAAATGTTGGAGGAAGGTTACAGAGACAAGAGGCAAGAAGGTTACAGTTGGATAAGAGGAAAACATTCTAAAATATTAGTATAGTACAATAATTATATATGACAATTCAGTAACAACTTCAAATAGCTAAGAAAGAGGATATTAAAGTCTCCTAACAGAAAGAAGCAATAAATGACTGAAGTGGTAGAGATATCAATTATTCCAATATGACCGTTATACAATGGACAAGTAATAAATTCCATATTGTACTCCCTAAATATATACAATTGCTATGTGTTAATTGAAATGAAAAATATTTTTAAAACTCAGCTATTAAAATAGAATAGCATACTGGGTTTGGTGATTTAGGCCTGTAATCCCAGCACTTAAGAGGCTGAGGAAGGAAGAATGCAGTGTGTTCAAGGTCAGTCTGGAGCAATGGAAGGAGACTCATCAAAAAATAAGAAAAGAGAAGGCAGAGCAAGATGGTGGACGAGTAGCAGCATCGCTAGGACTCTCTCTGTAAAGGTTTGATTTTCCAGCTGGGATCCAAACCCTGGACCCCAACCGGCCCTGAACCCAAACCCACCCTCCCCCCAGCTCCTGCACCAGCCCAGACAGGGTTCCCCAGCAGCTCTCTGCTCTGCAGAGGAACGGAGAGCAGCCACTCCCCCACCCCAAGCTCCCACCATCGCCCATTGTCTCCTCCCAGCCGCTTACCAAGCCCTTGCTGGCTGAGCACCCATGGGGCCCCTTCCCTCCAGCGCCTGATTCTTGGGCACACTTCTCCCTGAGACCCCCCCCCCACACACACATACACAGGCAGACGTGATCCTTGGGCAAACTGACCTAGCTTGGTTCCTGGAAGCCCACTCTGGACCACAGCTTCTGGGCAGGGCCAGGCCTCAGGCAGATACCTGAGAACCTCTGCCAGTGCTAGGAGGGCAGAGGCCCTGCCAGGAGGGCACAGGCGGCTTCGGTGGGTACCAGGGACCATGCGCCACTTCCGGGAGGGCACAGGAAGTTGAGAACACGGATTACATGAGCAATACGAAGCTCTCACCGGGCTCTTGAGTTTGGGCAACTGGGGCTGGGTTAGTGCATGGAATCATAACACCCTAACAGGAAAGACCTCAGTTTAAGATCAAACCTGGTGATCATTCCACTGGAAGCAAATTGGGCTGAATAGCACTCCCCAGGGTGCCTGAGTCCCACTCCCCTACCTGGACATGGGCAGAAACCAATGAAAAAAACCCGCAGAAATTAAAGATGGAACTCCCCAACTCAGGGCCTCTAGTCCCATTATGGAACAGGCAAGTGACAAGGAAGTGGAGACAACAAATATACAATCTCAAAGAGAGAATAATATGACTCCTGACCACAACTATAATGCAAACATGAAGCAGTAAATGGCTAATATGGAAAATATGAAAAAAGACATGAATGAGATGAAGCTCACCAACACAAGCATAGACTCCAGACTGAATTCAATGGAGAGAAATAAGAATGAATTCAGAAACACATTAAGTGAATTGAAGGTGAACCAGCTACGGGAGGAGATAGACAATCAATTGATTGAATTTGATGAGGACTTAAGACAACTTAAAAATGATTTTCAGGAATCCCTAGCAAAAACAAAATAGACTGGAAATTGGATCTCACCAAAGAATTGGAGACTATAAACAAAATTATAGCAGAAACCAATAATGAAAAATGTTAAAAACCTCCCTTGAATCAATCAGTCCCAGAATTGACAATCTGGAGGACAGAATATCAGAAGTTGAAGACAAGTCAGAAGGAATTAATAAGGATGTCATAGGTTTCAATAAATTCAAGAAATCAAGTGAGCAAAATTTGAGGGATCTATGGGATACCATAAAGAGGCCCAATATTAGAATGATGAGGAGCCTAGAGGGAGAAGAAGCCCAAGCTAAGGGCATAGGAAATATTTTCAACAGAATTATTCAAGAAAATTTCCCCTATCTAACAAGAGAACGCCCACTCAACATTCAAGGGGCCCAGGGACTCCAAACAGACAGGACATGAAGAGGAATTCTCCAAGACACATTTTAATCAAGATGCCCAACATAGAACGCAAAAAGAAAATACTCAAAGCTGCAAGAGAAAAGCAAACCATAAGTTATAAAGGAAAAATCCATCAGATTTACCTCAGACTTCTCATTAGAAACCATGAAAGCCAGAAGGGCTTGGAATAATGCTTTTCAGGGCCTAAAGAAGTATGGCTTTCAACATAGACTACTGTACCCAGCAAAGCTATCCCTCAAAATAGATGGAGAATTGAAAGTGTTCCATGAAGTAAACCAGCTCTACGACTATTGGAACACAAAGCCAAAATTACAGAAGATCCTACAGGAGATATCCCACACAGAAGAAAAAAGAAATTTACCTCAGAAGAGTACCAGAGATCAGGCACGACAATCAGTCAGTGTGCTAATTACAGCAGCACAGACACCAACCTCCATTAACCCTTCAACATGGCAGGGCTTAAAGCAAACCTCACAGTTATATCTCTGAATATAAATGGACTTAACTCCCCTATAAAAAGACACAGGCTTGCAGGGTGGATCAGAAAATTGGACCCTTCCATCTGCTGCCTTCAGGAAATGAACTTTACCTTTAAAGACAGCAATCTTCTTAGAGTAAAAGGATGGAAAACAGTTTATCAGGCATGTGGAAATAAAAGCAAGTGGGTGTGGCTACATTAATCTCTGACAAAATAGACTTTACACCAAAATCAATTAAAAAGGATAATGATGGGCACTTCTTACCCATCAAAGGAATGATCCAACAGGAAGATATATCACCATCATTAACATATGCACACCAAATTTGGGTGCAACATGAACTCATAAAGGAAACCCTACTCAAAAATAAAGCAGAAATAGACTCTATTTCCATCATAGTAGGAGACTTTAATACACCTCTATCAGCTCTAGACAGATCAACCAAAAAGAAGATCAGCAGGGATATAATGGAGCTCAATAATACCATTGACCAGCTGGGGATGCACATATTTACAGAACGTTCCACCCCAAAGACACAGAATATACATTCTTCTCAGCAGCGCATGGGACTTTTTCTAAAATTGATCACATTTTAGGTCATAAATCATCCCTAAACAAATTCAGGAAGATTGACATAGTTCCTTGCATCATATCACACCATAATGCATTAAAGGTAGAAATTAACAATGGAACAGGATCCAGAAAATACACAAAGTACTGGCGCCTGAACAATTCTCTCCTAAAAAAATGATTGGATCATCCAAGAAATAAAACAGGAAATTCAGAATTTCCTGGTAATATATGATGACGATAACACATCTTATCAGAACTTGAGGGACACAATGAAGGCAGTCCTAAGGGGGAATTTCATTGTGCTAAATGCCTTCATATCAAAGACAGAGAGGTCTCAAATCAATCACCTAACCACCCACCTAAGATCATTGGAACAGATGGAAAAAGCTAACCCGAGGAGCTCAAGACGAAAGGAAATAATTAAAATCAGAGCTGAGATTAATGAATTGGAAATAAAGAAAACAATTAAAAAATAGATAAATCAAAGAGTTGGTTCTTTGAAAAAGTTAATAAGATTTACAAACCCCTAGGCAATCCAATCAAAGGAAGAACTGAGAAAGCCTAAATCAACAAAATCAGAAAGGACAAGGGTGAGATCACAACAGATCCTGAAGACATTGGAAGTATCATCAGGTCATACTTCCAAAACCTCTACTCCACAAACTTAGAGAACCTAGAAGAAATGGATAAGTTTTTGGACACCTACCAACTACCAAAGCTTAACTCAGAGCAGATAAAATCACTAAACAAACCTATCACTTCCACAGAGATTAAAGATGTAATTAAAAACCTTCCCAAAAGGAAAAGCCCAGGACCAGATGGTTTCTCAGCTGAATTTTACCAAGCCTTCATCACAGAGCAAAAACCACTCTTTCTGAAGCTTGTTAGAAGCATAGAAAAGGAGGAAAGGCTTCCAAACACCTTCTATGAAGCTTCCATTGCCCTAATCCCCAAACCAGGCAAGGATGCAACAAAAAAAGAGAACTACAGACCCATATCTCTGATGAACTTAGATGCAAAAGTCCTGAACAAAGTCCTAGCAAACCGGATACAACGCTACATCAAATATATTATCCACCCTGACCAAGTTGGCTTCATCCCAGAGATGCAGGAATGGTTCAACATATGCAAGTCGATAAATGTAATCCACTACATTAATTGGCTCAACCACAAAAACCACATGGTTATCTCCATAGATGTGGAGAAGGCCTTTGACAAAATTCAACAGCACTTTATGTTCAAAGCTCTGGAAAGAATAGGCATAGATGGCCTATACCTCAATTTAATAAAGACAATTTACAAAACTCCTAAAGCACAAATCGTTCTCAATGGGGAATGACTCAAGGTGTTCCCACTCAATTCAGGAACAAGACAAGGCTGCCCACTCTCACCACTGCTCTTCAACATAGTGCTTGAAGTTCTAGCCCAAGTGATTAGACGAGAAGGGCATAAAAGGGATACAAATCGGAAAGGAAGAAATTAAACTATGCCTCTTTGCAGATGACATGATCCTTTATATATCAGACCCAAAGAATAGTATCAGTAACCTCTTGAAAGTGATTAGTGCCTTCTGCAATGTGGCAGGATACAAAATTAACACACAAAAACAGGAGCTTTTCTATATGCAGAAGACAAGCAGATAGAAGAAGACATCAGAGAGACTGTCCCATTTTCTATAGCCTCAAAGAAAATCAAATACCTTGAAATATCATTAACCAAGGTTGTAAAGGACTTATATAAGGAAAATAGTGAAACACTCAAGAAGGAAATAGAGGAGGACATGAGAAGATGGAAAGATATTACATGCTCATGGTTAGGGAGAATCAATATAGTAAAAATATTTTTAAAAAAGTAAAAAAAAAAAAAAAGCAATTTACAGATTCCATGCCATGCCGATAAAAATCTCAACCTCTTTCTTCACAGACATATAAAAAATAATCTCTACATTTATTTGTATTTATCCGAGGGCAAAAGACCTCGGATAGCCAAAACTATTCTAAGTAAAAAATCCTACCAGGAGGTATCACCATGCCTGACTTCCAAACATACTACAAAGCCATAGTAACTAAAATAGCATGGTACTGGCATAAAAACAGACAGCTCAATGGAACAGAATTGAAGACCCAGCTTTAAATGGAAGTAACTTCAGTTATTTGGTCTTTGACAAGGGGGCCAACAATGTATGCTGGGCCAAAGATAGCATCTTCAACAAATGGTGCTGGACGAATTGGATAAACACGTTTAAAAAAATGAAAATAGACCCACTCCTTTCACCATGCACAAAAATCAACTCCAAATGGATCAAAGACCTCAATATAAATCCTGTAACCCTGAACACCCTGGAAGAAAAAATAGGAGGAACTCTACATGAAATAGGAGTAGGGGAAAATTTCCTGAGCAAAACTCCAGCAGCCAGGAAATGCAACAATCACTTAATCAATGGAACCTGATCAGTCTCAAAAGCTCCTGTAGAGAAAAGCAAACCATACTCAGAGCCAATAGACCCCCATCAAACTGGGAGACGATTTTTACCAGCTATAACTCAGACAAAGGCCTAATCTCCAGATCTTACAGAGAACTCAAAAATACATAAGATCTCAAACAGCCCCCTCACAAAATGGGGCACTGATCTCAACAGAGAATTCACAGAGGAGGAAACACAATGGCCTTGTCCCATCTAAGAAAGTGCTCAGCATCCTTAAGCATCAGGGAATTGCAAATCAAAACCACAATGAAATACCACCTTACCCTAGTCAGAATGGCAATCATAAAGAAAACCAACAACAATCGTTGCTGGCGAGGATCCGGGGAAAAAGGAACCCTCATTCACTGCTGGTGGGATTGCAAACTTGTTCAACCGCTATGGAAAGCAGTGTGGAGACTTCTGAACAGATTGGACATAGAACTACCAATGGACCCAGCTATCCCTCTACTAGGCATCTACCCACTTTTGTACAACTATATTTATAGCAGATCAATTCATTTTAGCCAAGAATTGGAATCAACCAAATGCCCATCCATGGAGGAATGGACAGCGAAACTGTGGTATATTTACACAATGGAATTCTACTCAGCTGAAAGGAAAAATGACATGTTGAAATTTTGAAAAAAATAGTCTGACTCGGAGCAGATCTTACTAAGTGAACACTCAAAAGATCAGAGAATCGATCGCCGCATATTCTCCCTAATATGCGGTCCTTAACCAGGATAACCGTGTTCTTAATGCAGACTAGTAGAAAGAAGTGAGAGGTTATATGAATGAGGGGTAATGAATGGGGGGAGGGGAATGGCTTAAGCATGAGGCTAAACCAAATTATGTTCGAAAACATAAAATCCTCAGGAGCATACTGTAACCTATTGAGCAAGTAGTGGGCGTCGACTGGCAAGAGGGGCCATGAGTAGTAGGGGAGAGAGTCTAAGCCTGTGACTAATTGATCAGTCTGAAAACCCCTGGTCCCAGCCACCGGTTCCTTTCCTCACTGAGCTGTTGACCAAAGTGATCCATGAGGCTCCAAAAACAAGACAGAATCTGTCAAAGCCCTTGAATGCCCTCCCCAGGCCTGAGGCAAAACCCTGTTGCTGAAGAAACCACAGAATGCCATCAGTCAGCATTGAGAGACCCTTCAAGGTCGGGAATGGTCACCAGCCACCAGATGCCAGTTAGTACAGTGCTGGGAGGCACTGCACAAGCTGCCAGGGGAAGCTGATCAACGACATTGGAGTAAACAGAGACCACTGGCATGAAACACAGTCTGCTGCCATGAATAGGCTGACCATACCTCCTACTGGGAAAGAACAGGGAACCAAGAAAGGAGCACTTGTGCAACGGAGAAACCTGGGCCTGGGGGAGACAATCAACAGCTTTTAAATTCTGCCAAATATTCCACTTAGGGAGGGGGAGCCCTTGACTGGAACGGGGGATTCAGGGCGATAAGCACCAGATCCCGTACTCTTGGGCTCCCAAGAAAAGATGCACTATGGGAGCTATTGAGGGGAGGCTACTAAAAATAGAATCTTGGCAATCCAGAATTGTGTATATTTGTTAACCTAGACTAATCTCACTCTCCGATGGAGAGTGTGTTTGTATTTTTCAGGATGCAGCGAGAGAGCTGTGGCCCATCCAATCCTACCATTTGACCGTAGGCAGATAGCTGAGATCCTGGCAAGAGATGAGCCACAGTCATATCGTGGAAGATCCATATGCAACCCCTCAGAGAATGACGGGATGAACAAGGGACCCACAGCCACAGCCATTCAATCAACTCAGGATAAGCCAGGGTGACAGAAACCAATGATTTTTGACACAAAGACCCCTAAGCTCACAACATTAAAGCAGCCTTAATACTCACCCACCACGACTCAGGGAACTGAGCGGAAGAGGGGGCGGAAAGATTGTGAGAGCCGTGGTGGGGGAGACTATCCAGAGGCATGGCACCCCTCAGTAACAACACACTTGGACCAGGAGGACCAGGCTGAGGACTAGGCTACCCATGGTCCCCTGCTACAAGGACTGATCCAGATGACCCACGGAGGAAGATATCTAGCTGATTGGGGATGGGGAGGGGGGCATTGGGGAATTGGGGATAACAACTCA
>PVHP010043299.1:0-14603 GCA_004024765.1 Zapus hudsonius
TCAACTACCTCTGTTTAATGACTTCTGCCTTTGAAACTTCTGTTTTATGCTGTCAACCAGTGGACATTGGCATGGATCAGACAGTCAATAGCCACTAGAGTGCCTGCCACTGAAAAGGCTCCCAGGAGACATGGAAATAAGCAAATTAAGCCCTTCCCAGAGTAAGACAAATTCATGTATCTGTCAGCTCAATGTTTGTATGGCCAAAATGAGGTACATTTTACCATTAAATTTCTGGCTTGACTTCTTATGACTTCTGTAAATGCTTCATTACTAAACTGTGGGGACCTCAACCTTCCAGACTCATACAATCTCTAGATTCAAGGTCTCAGAAAGCCCATTCTTTTTATAATGCAAACTGACATAATCCTACCTTTCAGCTAGAGAAGCTGCTCCTCTTGATCTCATCCACTTTATGAAACGTTTTTTGGATCACCCCTTTCCCATTCCTACCCCCTTCAGCTAGAGAAGACTCTCCTCTTAATTGGATCAAATGCATGAAACATTTTATGGGTTGTCCCTTTCCCATTCCCATTCCTGAAGAAACACTTTAAGATCATATCATTTTCTTGGCCTATTCAATTGAGCATAGAGCATACCAGTACCCTATTCCTGTAACAAGCCTGTAATAATCCATCACCCCTAGTCATAGATACAGTTTCTCCCCCAACTCTCATTTGGGCAGTGACCTAACACATGTGCCAGTGCCTTTCCCAAGAGGCTCACTGAGAGAAGACCAAGTTCTCCAACTGGGAAGTGACCAAAATCCACTGCTTTCACCAAGGCATACCACAGTTAGAAAGAGGACATAGGTTATGAAGATATCCAGGGCCAGAGCCAAAGGAAACAAAAGAGGCTTTGTGCAGCTTCCTCCAAAGCCAAAAATGCTGCTCGAATCCCAGGAGGGATTCCTCACAAAGATACCTCAGGAGTCCACATAACGTGCCCTTCCTTCTCTTCAGGATGCCCTTTGGGGGAAAATCAGGACTGTGTTCTCATTTGCTTCCTTTCTCTGGATTACAGGTCACAGATTCCTCTCCCCTAGCAGATGGATCTTACTTATTAGCAAAAGTTTGGTCCAGGCACCCTCAGGAAAGGGCATGTCATATTTTACTATAACACTGTGTGACCCCAGTACAAACTAAAAGACAAAAAAAGAAAGATGACAACAATATGTCAGGCCTAAACAATAATACTGTCTTTCAGATAAGATGTTCTGTGAAAAAAAGGGGGGACTGACCCTAGGCAAGGTCAGGTGAGGGAGCTGTACCATGGCTCCCCACCAACCCATGCACCACATGAGCCCACCCACTGACCCCGGGTTCCAGGCCAGGTCCAGCCCCCAGCCTGCTACTGCTGCTGAAGGTTTGAACACCCCACACATTTTCTGACACCAAAGGAACTGGGCACGTGCCAAAAACTCACCAGTCCTCGGACAAAATCTTGTATGAGGTCCCTGTCACTGCTGAGGGACCAGGAAAAACCAATCTCTCATCTGAACATAGGTAGATCACAACACAAGAAGAACACACAGGTGGAGTCCCCACACAAAGTTTGTCTAGCCCCACTTTGGAAGTCCACAATGAAAATATCAAAGAAAGAGCACAGACGCAAGCCCAGGAGGAGATGACAACATATTCAGGTCATCTCTGCATGGATCCTATATCCAGATTATTGATGAAAATGGGAGGAAAAATTGATAATGTAAGAGGAAATGTGAAGAATCAGCTTGCAAGCTTCACCACCAGGCTCAATACAATGGAGGAAAAACAGATGGACTTTGCTAGAACAGTAAATGAGCCAAAGGCAAACCAGCTCAAGAATCAGCTGGCTAAACTAAATGAACACATTCTCAAATACAAGGATGAGTACATTGAAGCATTAAGTAAGGCAACATTTGAAATGAAAATGCAACTCAACAAACAGATGGAGACCATGCAAAAGTCTCTATTGGAAAACCAAAATCAAATGGAGACATTTAAAACAACTCTAGAATACCTCACTATAAGAGTTAATAACCTGGAAGATAGAACTTCAGACATGGAAGACAAAGCAGAAGAAAGAGATTGGGATAACAAAAGCTTGGATAAGTTCAAACAAGCATGTGAACAAAATATGAGGGAACTATTAGACACCCTTAAATGACCAAACCTTCGGATCATGGGGATACCTGAGGGGAAAGAAATCTAGGCCAAAGACATAGAGAACATATTCAACAGAATTATTGAGAAAAATTTCCCCATTCTAGCAAAAGAGAATCCCATCCAGATACAAGAAGCACACAGGTTACCAAACAGGTAGGACAAATGAAGAAATTCCCCAAGACACATTGTAGTTAAAACCCTAAACAATGAAACCAAGAATAGGATTCTAAAAGCAGCAAGAGCAAAACAATGAATCACATATACAGACATACCCATCAGAGTTACCCCAGACTTCTCCACAGAAACCATGAAAGCAAGAAGGGCTTGGAATGGCATACTTCAAAGCCTAAATAACTTTGGCTTTCAACCCAAACTATTTTACCCTATGAAAGTATCCCTTATAATAGATGAAGAAATGAAAATATTTCAAGATAAAAGCAAGCTCTACAATTACGTGGACACTAAACCAAACCTACAGAGAATTCTATACAAAATATTCTGCACAGAAGAGCCAAGCAACCAACCCCAAGAGCCATCCCAAAGTTGGACACAATAATCAGGCCTACAGCAGACAGAATATCAAGAGAGGCATCAAAACCCATTAACCCTACACTATGGCAGGGATTGACTCAAGCCTCACAGTTATAACTTTGAATATTAATGGTCTTAACTCTCCCATAAAAAGACAAAGGCTAGCAGGGTGGATCATAAAAATGGATCCTTCCATCTGTTGCCTCTAAGAAACCCACCTCACCTCTAAGGACAGGAACCTCCTAAGGGTGAAAGGATGGAAGATGATATTCCAGGCTAGTGGAAACAAAGAACAAGCAGGGGTTGCTACACTAATATCTGACAAAATAGACTTCAAACCAAAATCAATTCAAAAGGACAATCAAGGACACTTCTTACTCATCACAGGAACAATCCAACAAGTGAATATCACCATCATAAACATGTATGCACCAAATACAGGTGCACCACTGTTCTGAAAGCAAAAACTAAAGGAAAACAAAGAAAAAATAAACTCCAATCCATCATAGTTGGAGACTTTAATACACCACTATCATCTTTAGACAGATCATCCAAACAGAAGGTCAACAGGGAAATACTAGAACTCAATAACACCATAGATCAACTGGACCTAACAGACATATACAAAACATTGCATCCCAACTCTTCAGAATATACATTCTTCTCAGCACCTCATGGAACCTTCTCCAAAATAGACCATATATTAGAACATAAAACATGCCTCAACAAATACAAGAAGATTGAAGTAGCACCCTGCATCATATTGAACCACAATACATTGAAGCTAGAAATAAACAGTGAGAGAACAAACCGAAATCACACCAAGTATTGGAGATTGAATAATGCACTGTAAAACAATGAATGGGTTGTTCAAGAAATTAAATTGGAAATTGAAAATTTTCTTGACTAAACAATAATGAAAATATATCATATCAGAACCTATGGGACACAATGAAGGCAGTCCTAAGAGGAAAATTTATAGCACTAAATGCCTTCATAACAAAGACAGAGAGATCCCAAATTAATAACCTAACTAACCAACTAAAGGCATTGGAAAAATTAGAACAATTCAACCCTAGGAGCTCAAATCAAAAGAAATAATTAAGATCAGAGCAGAGATCAATGAATTAGAAACTTAAAAAATGATTTTTAAAAATTGATGAAACAAAGAGCTGGTGCTTTGAAAAAGTAAATAAGATTGACAAGTCCCTCACCAATCTAACCAAATGGAAAAAAGAGAAGTCTCAAATCAACAAAATCAGAACACCAATGAAATTGGAAGAATCATCAGGACATACTTCCAAAACCTTTATTCCACAAAATTGGAGAATCCAGAAGAAATGGACACCTTCTTGGACACCTACTACCTACCAAAACTAAACCCAGAGAAGATAAATAGCCTAAATAAACCCATTACATTGAACAAAATAAAAAAAAGTAATCAAAAACCTCCCCAGAAGGAAAAGTCCAGGTCCTGATGGATTCTCAGCTTAATTCTATCAAACCTTCGTCACAGAACCCAAACCACTCTTCCTGAAGCTCTTTAGAGAAATCAGAGAACAAGGAACACTTCCAAATTCCTTCTATGAAGCTTGCATCACTTGAATACCAAAAATGGACAAAGATAAATCCAGAAAGGAAAACTATAGACCCTGATGAACTTAGATGCAAAAAATTCTGAATAAAATCCTTGCAAACTGAATTCAACAACATATTAAAAGTATAATCCACCTCGACCAGGTAGGCTTCATTCCAAGGATGAAGGGTTGGTTCAACATACAGAAAGCAATCAACATAATCTACCACATTAATAAACTTAGCCACAAAAACCACATGGTCATCTCAATTGATGCAGAGAAAGCCTTTGACAAAATCCAACACCACTTCATGATCAAAACACTTGAAAGACTTGGAATAGAGGGACTATACCTCAAGATAATTAAGGACATATACAAAACTCCTAAAGCCCAAATAATACTCAATGGGGAAAGACTCAAGGAGTTCCTACTAAATTCAGGAACAAGACAGGGGTGTCCACTCTCACCACTGCTCTTCAACATAGTCCTTCAAGTTCTAGCCAATGCAATAAGACAGGAGAAAGACACAAATTGGAAAGGAAGAAGTGAAACTATCCCTTTTCACTGATGACATAATCTTCTACATAACAGACCCAAAGAATAGTATCAGTAAACTCCTGAAGGTGATAAATTTCTTCACCAAAGTGGCAGGATACAAAATTACACAAAAATCAGTAGCCTTCCTGTATGCAAATGGCATGCATACAGAAAGAGCAATCAGCAAAACAGTCCCATTTTCAATAGCCACAAATAAAATCAAACACCTTGGAATAACACTAACCAAGGAGGTGAAAGACTTGTATAATGAAAACATAAAAACACTCAAGAAGGAAATTGAGGATGATGTGAAAAGATGGAAAGATCTCCCATGCTCCTGGATAGGTAGAATTAATATCGTGAAAATGGCAATATGTCCAAAAGTTATATACAGATTCAATGCAATACCAATAAAAATACCAGCTTCATTCTGTGCAGATATAGAAAAAATAATCTCCCAATTTATTTGAAATGGCAAAAGGCCTCGGATATACAAAGCCATCCTTAGTAAAAGAAGCACATCAAGCAGTAGAACCATACCCGACCTAAAGATATACTACAAAGCCATCATAACAAAAACAGCATGGTACTGGCACAAAAATAGACAGATCAATGGAACAGAATTGAAGACCCTGCCCTAAGCTCGAGCAACTACAGTTACTTCATATTCAACAGATGCCAACAGTATTAACTGACATAAAGATAGAATCTTTAACCAATGGTGCTGGACAAATTGGATAAATACTTGCAAGAAAATGAAATTAGACCCTCCCCTCTCAAGATACACAAAAAATCAACTCCATATATTTCAAAAACCTTAACGTAAGACCTGAAACTCTGAAAACCCTGGACGAAAAAAATTAGAGGAACTCTCTACAAGATAGGAATAGGGAAAAACTTCCTGAACCAACCTCCAATAGCCCAGTAATTGCAACAATCACTTAACCAATGGGATCTCATCAAGCTAAAACATTACTGTACAGACAAGCATACCATACTCAAAGCCAATAGACCACCAGCAAACTTGGAGTTAATCTTTGCCAGCTATAATACAGATAGAGGTCTAATATCTAAAATGTACAAAGAACTCAAAAAATTAAATGAATAAGTATCAAACAGCCCTCTCACAAAATGGGGAACAGAACTCAACAGGAAATTCACAAAGGAAGAAATACAAATGGCCAGCTCCCATTTGAGAAAATGTTCAATGTAATTAATCATCAGAGAAATGCAAAACAAAACTACAATGAGATTCCACCTTACTCCAGTCAGAATGGCAATCTTTTAAAAATCTACCAACAATAGATGCTGGTGAGGATGTGGGGGGAAAAGGGACCCTCATTCACTGCTGGTGGGGATTAAAACTTGTACAGCCACTATGGAAAGCAGTGTGGAGGCTTCTGAACAGGATGATGTAGAGCTACCTGTGGACCCACCTATCCCTCTACTGCAAGTTTCCTTGCAGAAGCACAGAGACATTTGCTCAACCATGTTTATAGCAGCTCAATTCATAATAGCAAAGAATTGGAATCAACCCAAATACCTGTCACTGGATGAATGGATATCAAAGTTGTGGAACATATACACTATGGAATTCTACAAGCTAAAAGGGAAAAATGACAAAATGAAATTTAAAGAAAAATAGACAGACTTGGAGCAGATCATTCTTAGTGACCACACATATGAGCCAAATGCTACATATTCTCCCTCATCTGTGGTTCCTAACCATGTTAAACTGGAACATTGAGAAAACCTGTCTGTTAAGGGAGAGACTGTAAAAGGGAATGGAAAGAATGGGGGAATGGGAAGGTGAGGGGTACTCATACAGTAAACTAAATGAATAATGAATTGACACCATAAAACCCTAGCTTTTATACAGTTAGCTCCTGAGGAAGCTGAGTTCCAGGTAAGAGGGGCCATGAATAGAATGGAAGGAAGCCTAAACTCAAGAATAATTACTCAGGCCTGCATCTCCCTGTCCCAGTTATTAGTTCCTTCCCACACTGAACTGTTGGGGACCCATGAGATCCCCAAAGCATGACAGATTTCTGTCTTGAATACCTGCCCCAGACCTAAGGTAAGACCCTATTGCTGAAGAAATCACAGAGTGTCATTAAAGAACACCAAGAGATCCTGCTAGATCCAGAATGGTAACCAGATTCCAGATGGTAGCATATGTAGCACTGGAAGGTGTTGCACAAGCT
Organism: Zapus hudsonius; assembly: GCA_004024765.1. Taxonomy (NCBI): domain Eukaryota; kingdom Metazoa; phylum Chordata; class Mammalia; order Rodentia; family Dipodidae; genus Zapus; species Zapus hudsonius. Next base: position 6,994 of record PVHP010043299.1, read on the forward strand.
GCCAGGGGAAATTGGTCAATGATATTTGGAGAAAGCAGAGACCACTGATATACAATATAGACAGTTGTCACAAGAATGCTGAACACATGGCTGTATGGGAGAGACCAGCAAGTCAAGAAATGCTCATCTGTGCAATAGAGGCACTAAATTGAGGAGGGTAATCAAAGGCTTAATGATTGGCTAAGAGATCCGCTTAGTGACAAACTGGAACTGGGATCCATGGCAAAACCCTATGGAGACCAAGAACCGGGCTCCTAGGGGAAATTCCTAGTACCAAAGAGCTACAGAGAGGTTATACCAATTAGGAGCTAGCCAAAATAGCAATACTATCTCATTTAACCTATTTTGATCTCACTCTCCAATGGAGACTCTGTTTGCATTTTTCAGAAGGCATTGAGAGAGCCGGGGACACCTCAATTCCACCAACAAGACATTGGATGGTGGCTGACATCCTGGCAGGAGACAAACCACACCTAGCCTTCACACAGGCCCAAATGAAACCTATGAAAAGTGATGAGGCAAACAGGAGTCCAATCACCACAGCAAGTCTGATAACCCATGAAAGGTCAATGGAGACAGACACCAGCAATACTCATCACAAGCCAGGGCAAAGATCCAGAGATACTTAAGATCTCAACAACAAAGGAGACTCAAAACTCACCTACTATGACTCAAGGAACTGAGTGGAAGAGGGGGCAGAAAGAATGTAAGAGCCATGGTAGGGGAGAATATCCAGAGACATTGCCCCCCTCAGCAACAATACACAAGGGGGAAGGAAAGAAAATGAATGAAAAACTGACTACCTCTGGTGCAGTTCATATCCCCCTAACCTATGGACAGATCCAGTATGCACACCGAGGAACGACCCCAGTGGGTAGGGGACAGTGAGGAGGGATACAGGGACACATTCACAAGATTTGCTCATACAATGCATATACTTATTCATAATAAAGTTATAAAAAAATAAAACATGGGGAGGGGAGGGCAGCAGGGAATTGGGGATAACAACTCATTGTTTGCCCACTAAATGTTATAACTCATTATGGACAATAAATTAAAAATAAATAAATAAAATAAAATAAAACATACTATGTCAACAAGAAAATTTTTTAAATAATTTTATTTATTCATTTTCAAGCACAGAGAGAGAGAGAGAGAGAGAGAGAGAGAGAGAGAGAGCGTGCACCAGGGTTACCACCTTGTGGGTCTGGCTTATATGGGTCCTGGGGAATTGAACCCAGGGCCTTAGGCACTGGAGGTAAGTGCCTTAACCGCTGAGCCATCTCTCCAGCCAACAAGAAAATTTTTTAAAGGGGGGGGGGAATTACTTGAAATTCTTTATGTCCAGGCCTTCACGGCCCACTACCAACACTCCTCTCTGCAAAGGAAATGAAAAAATAAACCAAAAAGACATCTTAAATGACTTAAATTATGAGGCCCACATGTCTCTCAGGGGGGAACAATAGTCCCCTTAACATTCTTCCCCTAATGTTTCATCAATCCAAAGGCTAAGAAGGCCTCAGGTAGCATCTCAGGCCTATTACAAAGATGTAACCTGTCTAATTGATGTTTCCACCGTTGTATTTTTAAATGTCTTGATTTATAACATTATTTTTTCTGTCACTAGAGAAGGAACATCATAAAACATTACCATGTATAAACATGGAATTTGGGGTGACGTAAATCTGTTTTCCTGTGCCAACTTACTCGTGTTTGGATCCAGAGTAAACTATCTCATCTTCCCTTCAAGGTGAGAGCTATATTTACCACAAGTTTTTATGCCTAAACAGGAGGCCTAGAGAGCAGGAGCCACCGGCTCGGTGCCAGGTCTAGTGTGGGCCCTTTGTTCCCAGCTGTCCTGCTTCCCCGAGGTGGGCACTGAAGGGGCTCAGACCTCCCTTGACTCCATCAATGTTCTGTTGATTTCATCTGAGATGGTCATTAAAATCTTACCTGTTTAAATATCCTTTTTGGTTCCAAAACATTCTGTTTATTTTTTGTTTTCAAAATGTTTGATAATTTGCTAGCATTGTGTTCTACCCTGACACCCTACTAAGTAACTTAAGAAAAGAGTTGCTTAAAAAGCTGCCACTTATCTTATCATTCCAGTTGGTCTTATGGTTAATAGTAATTATGCTAATATAATTTGAAAGGGTTAAAATTGGGGAAAAATCTAACTAAAGAATCCTAAATAGGGGCTGGAAAGATGACTCAACACTTAAAGTGCTTGCCTGCAAAGCCTAATGACCCGGGTTTGATTCCCCAGTACCTCTGTAAAGCCAGATGCACAAAGTGGCACATGCCTCTGGAGTTTGTTTGCAGTGGATGAAGGCCCTGGTGTGTCCATTCTCTCTGTCCTTCTCTCTCTCTCTCTCTCTCTCTCTCTCTCTCTCTCTCTCTCTCTCTCTCTCTCTCTCTCTCCTTGTAAATAAATATATGTTTTAAATGGATCTTAGCTTGCTGGGTGTGGTGGTGTACCCTTTTGATCCCAACACTAGGGAGGCAGAGTTAGAAGGATCCACCATAAGTTCGAAACCACCCTGAGACTACATAGTGAATTCCAGATTGGCATAGGCTAGAGCAAGACCCTACCTGGAAAAAAAAAAAGGTATCCAAAATAGGTTATTTTGGTGTGAAACAAAGTCCTAGACAAGAGAACAAAAAGATCAATGTTACGAAATGACATCTGTGGACACTTCACAAAACTATTCTTGGCATGTCTGGCTTAAGCTGTATGTGTGCATGTATATATAAACACTTTGGGATGCTTTTGGCTGCTACTGACTCTTTTGAAAATGGGGTTTTCAAAGCTTCTATCTTGGCAAAGCTTAGATAAAATATAACTCTAAGAACTCTGGAACAAAGGAGGGAAATGGTCATTTTGAAACCTACTTAATCTACTTAATGTCACATGGTAAGGTTTATACTTCACTACCTCATAATTATAATTTCACTTTTAACTCATCTTTGAGCTTCCAGCTTTAAAGAAAAAAGGGAATGCTTTTGGATGAGAAAGGTTTTTGTGTAGAGGTTTTTTTAATCTTTATTATCAATAATTAGATACAGTATATGAGCAAATCTTATGGCAGTACCCCCATTTCCCTCCTCCCTGTCCCCTAACCAACTGGGGGCCCTTCTCGGTGGGCATGCTGGATCAGTCCATGGGTTGGGGGGTATGATTAGCTCATGAGGTAGCCTGGTTCCCCCCCCCATTTTGTGTGTTGTTGCTGAAGAGGGCAATGTCTATGGATATTCTCCTCCACCATGCCTCTTACATTCTTTCCACCCCCTCTTCTGCTCAGTTCCCTGAGTCATGGTGGGTGAGTTTGAAGTCTGCTTTATTGTTGAGATCTTAAGTGTCTCTGGACCTCTGCTTTGGGTTGTGTTGGGTATCACTGGTGTCTGTCTCAGTGACCTATTCGGGGTTATCTGACTTGCTGCGATGATAGGTCTCTTGTTTCTCTTGCCACTTTCTCATAGGCTTCATTTGGGGCCTACATGATAGGCGAAGGGTGGTTCATCTCTTGCTGGGTTGTCAGCCATCAACCCATGTCTTGTTGGTGGAGTTTGATTGTCCACAGCTCTTTCACTGCCTTCTGAAAAATACAAACAGAATCTCCATCGGAGAGTGAGATCAGTGTAGGTTAAATGAAACACACATTGCTAATTTGATGAGATTCTATAGGGAGTAGCCTCTCTGTAGTTCTCTGGTAGTGGGAATTTTCCCTTGGAAACCAAGATTTTGGTCCCCATATGATTTTGCCCTGGATCCCAATTTCAGTTAAGGGTTCTTTGTCACTAAGTGGATCTCTTGGCCAATTTGAAAGCTATCAATTTCTCCCCCAGGTTTTGGTGTCACTATTGCACAAGTGATCACTTCTTGACTCTCCCATAGAGAAGTGTGTTCAGCATTCTGGTGACATCAGTCTAAATTTTGTATCAGTGGTCTCTGCTTTCTCTGCATATCATTGACCAATTTCCCCTGGCAGCTCATGTAGCACCTACCAACAGTACACCTGGGAGCTGGTTACCATTCTGAATCTCAAAGGGTCTCTCTGTGTTGTGCGATGACTTTCTGTAGTTTCTTCAGCAATAGGATCTTACCTTTGGCCTAGGGTAGATATTCAAGAGCTTTGACAGAATCCTGCCTTGTTTGGGGGAACCTCTTGGGTTTCTTTGATCAACATCTCAGTGTGGGAAGGAACCAATGACTGGGATAGGGAGTTGTGAGTCTGCTCAATTTTTCGTGGGGTTAGGCTTCCTCCCATTCTAATCATGGCCCCTCTTACCAGGCAATGCCCACAGCTTCCACAAGAGTTTACTATATGACAGTAAGGATTTTATGGTATTGATTCAGTATTGCTTTAGCTTATTGTGTAAGTCCCCCACCCTCCCATTCCTTCCCCACATTCCTTTCATCCTCTTTTATATTGTTTCCCACTCATCTGTTTGTTTTTGGAACAATCTTTTATTTAGGACAAAATCTCTGTGTAGATTGTTCCAAAAACAAACTAAACAGATGAGTGCAAAACTAGAAGCTTAAAGTATGTCACAAAAAGATTGTGAGACAAAGTGGTAGTGGCATTCATGACATCATTCATGACATCATTCATGACACTACCTGTACAAGACCTGCATAACAGGAGGGGGAAGCTGATGACATCAAAATAGAATAGGAACTAGGTGGAAAGAAGGGATTCCATGGGGGTGGGATAGGAGGGGAAACAAAGGAGAGTGGTAGGAGGGGTTATGATCATGGTATCCTGTATATATGTATGGAGGTTGTCAATAAAGAGTTCTTAATGGCTGGAAAGATGACTCAGCAGTTAACATGCTTACCTCCAGAGCCTATTGACCTGGGTTTAACTCCTCAGTACCCACATGAAGCGGATGCACAATGTGGCGCATGCATCTGGAGTTCATTTGCAGTGGTTAGAAGCCCTGTGCCCATTCCTCCCTCCCTCTCTATTTCTCTCTATCTATGTCTCTCTCTTTCTCTATCTTTCTCTCTCTCTGTCTCTGCTTACAAATAAATAAAATTTAACAAAGTTTTTAAGAGTTAGGGAAATTCTCAGGTGTCAAAGCACTTGCTTGTAAAGTCTGCAGGCCTGGGTTGGTCTAGGTTTAATTCCCTATTTTACCCATGTAAAGCCAGGTGCACAAAGTGGCACATGCTTCTGTAGTATCTGGAATTCATCTGCAGTGGCAAAAGGCCCTGGTTTGCTCATGCTCTCTCATTCTCTCTCATTTTTTCTCTCTCTCCTCTCTGTCTCATAAACACACACAAATAAATATTTTTAAAGTTTTTTTAAAGTTGTGAAAGCTAAGTTAGAGATGACATGAGCATAACTAAGATAACTATCATTCAAAGATTTTAAACCTCCTAAGGCTAAATATTTGGTATGCTAAGGACCATGAGAAGGCTAAAGATGTGTGCCTTTTCGTTTAATAAATTAATAATAATAAAATTAATAATAATAAAATTAATAATTTTAATAAATTTCCTTATAAGCAATGCATAACCTCCTATCCTACTGACTGATCCTGAGGCAAGAGTGATGCTATATGCTAACAATAAAGTTTTCTTAACTATTGGCCTGCTTTTGGTCAGATTTACACCATAGGCTTAAAGACAAGGATGTAATGTTTCATCCTGTTACTGAATAAGCCATCTTAGCCTTGGTGATTGGATTTTATCCAAATGCTATGTGTATGTGTTTTTTTCATTGGAGTAAAGACTTCACGTGCCAAATAACCACTGTCCTAACAATAGGAGGAATTCTCCTTAAAAGAAGTGTTTTTACTTGGGACATGATATTTTGTTTTTATAGTCATCATGTTTTAACCATATCTGTTTGATTACCCAAAACTTGCCTGAACCAAGTCTTCACATTTTAAAAGATCTTATAGATATGGGAAGAAAACATGGAGTATGTCTGGTTAAGGAGTATGATAATATATACGAAGGACACTTTGGTTGGTCAGGATGCCTGCTTTCTTCATCTGCTACCCATACATCTTTAGGCCATACTGGGTTCTTGGTTATTTTAACTTTACATATAACACTCCTATTATGTGTTACACATAAATTTATATCAGATAACAGAGGACAAAAAGAGAACTTGGATATGGTCCAGGAATTTCTTTCAAATGATTTTACCAACTATTTCTCTCTGCTATCTTTCTACCTCCTTAGCTTTGCCATATCTCAGAAAGGAGCCTTCCTAGCACCGCGAGACATATGACAGAATCTGACCTCCACATGCATATGATGTAATACTTGGCCAGCAAGGGAAATTGAACTAGAATTCCCAGGAGATACTATATCTGTATTAAGTATTTTACAAAACTGAATGATCATAGCTTTAATGACTTTAGAGAAGTTGAATGCTACTTGGGGGTTGGGGTTGGGGACCAAAATTATCATTGGCCTCTAGTAGCCATTTATTACTACCTCTGTATGAGACGTAAAATCCCTGTGAAAACTGGGTAAATTTCATCATGCTGATAAATCAAAAAAGATCAACAAAATATCAAAAACAACTTCCAGGAAACAAATTCAACAAAAACCAGGACAACGGTGTTTCATTCTAAGGTTTAAAAATTAGATACTGGGGCTGGGAAAGGAAGAGTACCAGCAAGAGGGTTCAGGGGAGGCAGGGAAGGACAGTGGAGGAGCAGGATGAATTACAATGAAGTATAATGACAGAATGGCATGGATATGCCATAATAGAGAATTAACAAATGCAAATATAGTTTGACCTTTTGGTATTGGCCACAAAAATGACCAAAGAGACCACTGACTGAACTCAGATTCCAGCCCAAACACCAACTGATAGGCATTATTGTGCATAAAGTTCCCATCCCCAGCTTTACAAATCGGCTCAGCGATTCCTGACAAAGCAAGAGTGAGTCTCCACAGCACAGTCTGTAAAGGCTATGGTTGATTGACATCACTTTAATATTAAACACAGATTTCTCATGAAACCCAACATGCTGTGTGATTAGCACATTTAGAGAAACTTCTGTTATAAGCCAAAAGTGTAAAACGTATTTTAATCTCCCACTTGGGATCAAATGGGGGATAAATAATCAGTCGTTTTTTCAAAAGCCTTCATAAAGAGTTGGCTGGAACATAGGATGAACCAGACTAGAGGGGTTGCTGAAAGTACCTTTGAACTTGAAAGTGAAAAGGATGAAGGAAGAGCTGAGCTTCATTCCACCATCCTGGAGTTAGAGTCTTTTTAGAATGCACAGTGTGCAGTGAAAAACCTATTTGTAAGTTCCTGTTCTCCTGTCCCCATATGTTTTGATTCCATATCCTCCCTACAGAGAGGAAGAACATACTAGAAAGCCAGAACTCCTCACCCAGCCTCCCATGCTCACTCATATGCTCAGAATCACCAGGTTCTCTTCATCGTCTTCCTCACTTGCTTCTCAACTCACTGCCCTCTGGCTCCCTTCCTTCCCAAGACACTCTTCCCATTAAGGTCACCCAACTTATGCACACCAAAGTGATCAGGTGCATTTTTTATAATTTTTTTATTTTTTTATTTATTTAATTGCAAGGAGAGAAAATGGGAGCATAAGGGCCTCCTGCCACTGCAAAC
>PVHP010043300.1:0-14584 GCA_004024765.1 Zapus hudsonius
CTTGGGCCTGTATTGCGGACAGACCCCAAACCTCCGTGGAGAAACACTCTTTCCCCTCTCAGAAGGTGGGGAAGACCGCCTCTGAGGACTGGCGGGTTGCCCGGGTCTCAGTCCTGCAATGTAACCTCAGCCACGCGGAGAGTCTGGAATCAGCCCCGGGGGATAATGGCGGGAGCCAGCCAGCCGGGGCGGGAGGGCTCGGCCCTCTGCTCCACAGGGGAGCAGAGAGGGAGGGAGAGTCCGAACTCGGGTTCGGCCGGTGTCCAAAGCCTGGATAGCATTTGAGGGGGGTCAAACCTTTAGGAGAGTCCTGGCGAAGTTGTTACTCGGTCACCATCTTGCTCCGCCCCCAAGATCAAAAAGCAGATTTTTATTTCACTTCACAGAAGGAAAAATGTCAGAGTGAATACTTTCAATTCCTTCTGCATTTCTTATTGAGTTTGAAAGCACATTTAATTTCCTTCAAAACTAGAATAACTTCTTGGTATCATTTCCTGTCCTCACTTCCTGGTATCTGATTCTACTGGGAAGGAATTGGCCTCTGCTTTCTCATGGGCTAAAACACGAGCAAGTCTCTGCCCCTCATCTTCTCCTATATGGGATCTAGAACTGGTAGCCTTCTTTTCAGTTCAGCTGACTGGAACCCCCATATATATGGGTTATAGGAGCATCCCAGAAATGGATTAGTCTTGTAAGATGGTCTTGCTTTTTCTTTTACTCTGCTGGAACTCAAGAGACAAGAAAGGGGTATTTTAATCACTCCCCCTCAACTTCAACAAAAGCAATTCTATAATTAAAGCTTTCAGAGAGTCTAAATAAAATTGGACAGGAAACAGTATTTTAATCTACAAATGTCCCTAAAGATCAGCTTTGTCTTCTATGAACCACAGAGAGTGTGAGGGAAGACCTAAGAAAGAGCTGCTATAAGGGAAGAGAATGAGGCAGGAAATTTCATTTTTAGACCTAGCTGATAGTGCTGCCTAGCACTGTCTGGGCCAGTTCTGGAGGGAGGTATGTGGGCTGACTGTAGAATTAATTGAATTTCACAACTTGCCTCACATTCCTGCTGGTACAAAGTGCCTTAGAAGGAGGGAGGCGTCACAGGAGGCCAACATGATGGCAGGACCAAGGTTGGGCACTGCTGTGAGCCTTTCTTTATACAACTCCTGCCTCAAAATAGCTTGCCTGTTAGCACCCCAACTGAGAGACCCTACAGGCACTGGAGGAAGAAGTGTGCTGTCTCTAAGATACAGGCTAGCTCTCTGCTCCAAGATGAAGCCCTGACAGGACTTGCAGCAACCTTCTTTCTCCCAGCCCTAGAAGCCCCCTCCTCAATGAATATTAAATCCTTCCCAGCCATGACACTGTATTCATCTCAGGACCTGAGAATTAACTCAAGACTCCTTTAGCCTTGGTTCCCAACCCCAGAGTCTTAGATCTTAGGGTCCAAGTTTTCTTTCTCACTTCTTGCTTAGACACTAACCAAGAGCAAAATGTTTTGTATCAACCACCTAATAAGTCTTTAAATGATCACCATATGCCATTTTCACGAAGATACTCTAAGAATGAATGATGAGTCTCATTGTGCCAAGATGGAACAATGGCTTAAAGGGTTTTGAAGACACCCCTTTGATCAGTGGCAAAAGAGGAGGGGGCAACAAAACAGAGTTCATATTTAAACTATACCCTCTAAATCCAGAACTATTCTACACACACAAAACCCGAGTTACTTCTGTGACCATTCTTTTGTCCCATGGAACAGTCTTTCTCAGTACCTGACATAACATTGTTACTAAATGCATGTTTATTAATGAATGGCTATCTAAATGAATATGTGATTTATTGGTTTAAATGCATTAGAGCATTTGATCAGTGAGCAGAAGCATTATAGACAATAACATTTTGCAATGATAAACTTGACTTCTTTAAATAATATTTCCAAGAATATTTCTGCACAACCTCCATTTATCCATGTAGACATGCATTCAGATATTGTACTTATAAGATGCTGGGAACTTTGACGGGTTGGTCCAAAGAAAAATTAAACTCAGAATACACAGCACATACTGTCTTGTAGGAGGACAGCCTAAATGAAATGAATATTCTATTACAACAGAGATATGTACTGTGAGGAAAAGTTGCTCTAGGGCTGTGGATGTATTCTGCAGAGTCAGAATGTGTGTGTGTGTGTGTGTGTGTGTGTGTGTGTGTGTGTGTGTTATTTCAACTGATACTTCAGGATGGAAAGATATTAGTCAAGTGAGGATGGCTGATAAATAACCACTTTGGGCAACAGAAAGCAAGTTCAAAGGTATGTTGGAAGGATGCAGCATGACCCACTACAGGGACAGAAAGAAGGATACAGAGGCTGAGTTGAACCCAAGAGGGTGCTGGTGGCTATACCCCTTACAGGAAAGAGATGGCTTCTAAGACTAATATCTAAACAAAATTCTGACACTCTGAGTTATCCCAACTTTCTTCTAAAGCCTCAAACAGTGCCACCAGCTGGGGACCCACTGTGTAAACACATGAACTAAAGGGAGCCTTAACACCACCTGTGGAAGTGTCCTTCCATGCTATGAGTTAGTTTGCCTGGAGTTGGTTACGTGTAGCTTCTTTCTGTAAACATCATGTCACTGAGACTTATCCATGTTATGAGCACAAAACTATGATTCATATAAAAGCTTTATTACATAAATATATCTGCTTAATTGTTGTATTTTTGATGGCCATTGGATTGGTTCCTAGAGTGCTCCATGTTTAGTTTTGGTAGGTGGCAGGTGTCCAGGAATTCATCTATTTCTTTCAGGTTCTCCAATTTTGTGGAATAGAGGCTTTGGAAATATGATCTGATGATGCTTCCAATTTCATTGGTGTCTGTTGTGACCTCTTATCACTGCCCGTCATCCGCGGAAGGCAGTGATCACACAAATACACACACACACACACACCGCTTGTGGGTTGACGAACGTGTGTTCTTTATTGCGGGGAACGAGGCAGAATCAGGCCAATCAGGGAGCTATTGGTCAGTCTTATGATAAGAACCTGTGCATAATAGCCAATAGAGATCACCTCCTGAAACTCATTAAGCCAAGCCCCTCTTGGCAGGCTGTCAGGTGCCGTCCAAGACTAAGCCAGGTGTGCCTCCAAAGGCCCCCAAAGGCTTTCGCCCCTGACATATCCCCCTTTTCTTTTATTAAAAAATGGCTCAGGATCCTGTCTGTCTTAGGTTGTACATGGCAAATTACACTCTTACCTGTCATTGGAAGTCTGACCTCCAAGCATCAGAACCCTGTCTTAGGTTGATATGTATTTCCATGGATCTTACCCATCTCTGACTACCGATCCAGCATTTTAAGCCATATATGGGGGGAGGATCGGTCACTCATAGCTGCCATGGCTTGCTTTAATTAGCTGTGCTTGCAGTTGTTGGCGCATCTGAGATTGGAAAAGCGTTAATGCACATCAGACCAAGAGTTCTTATCGAAGGCGCTATAGTCGGGATATGCACTTTAGCAATAAGGATTGGGTTAGGTTATTAAACTCATAAGTTAGCAATAAAGATTTAACTCATAAGTCCAATGACTAGTTAACATATATGACAGCTGTCCAGACATTTTTGCTGCAAAACATCAATTATACAAAGTCCCACAATAGAATGAATACAATAGAACGAACACATCACAATGTCATTAATTGTCCAACGATACTTATCAAGTCCTTCCTGCACAGAAACAATTTGCTGATCAAGAATCATATGTCCAGTTTTAAATTGTCCATTTAATTGATTCTGGATGTTCAGAGCTTGGGAAGCCGCAGAAGAAAGAGTATTGAGAGTGTGTGCTGTAGAAACTGAAGTAGCAAAAGACAGCAGCCGTAGTAGCCATCACAGCTGAAACAGCTATTGCATCAATGATGACAGAAGTTCTTTTCTGATGAACTGCAATTGATGTATGAGAACCGACGTCCACAGGAACTGAAATATATTCAGGTATCTGCAGTACTGTACTTAATAGCATTCTAAACTTGTACCCTGGAGTAGGGAATATCTTAAAGAGTTAGTTCAAGTATACGAAATAAGACAATTGTTGAAATAATATTTTAGATGGAAACTCTGCTATCATCCACAACAAAGCAAAGCAGTGTCCAATCCTGTCAAATTTTTGAAAAGGAAAACCTGTGACAACCAATGTTGTTAGTTTAATTAAGTTATTCCAACACATTTATCTGATAGGAGGATAGAAGCCACAATGACTGAAATTAAACCTCACAAGTCAAATAATGACCACCTGGTAGTATTAGCATAAACAAATAGAACCATCTCCTTAAAAGTCACAATGCTTTTAGATGTGAGAACACATTCTAGAAAATCAATGCCAGTAAGCAACATAGCTAATAGAGAATCATTTCTTTTATAATTTGCCATGACTAGTCTTTTTGCAAAAATTCCAAAATTAATTTTCTTATTAAAACTAAGCAAATATATTTAACAACCACTATGCAAGCCAAATGAGTATAACCATCGTATCTCTAACCATTGAACAACCTGGTTTAAGAGAGACACTTCCTAGGTGCATTTTCCCCCTTCTTTTTTATTTATAAGCAAGCAGAAAACATATAGTACTTATAGCAGACAATGTCTCTAACCATTGAGCAATAGATGAGAAAAAAACATGTCTTTTTCTTTGACTCAGTTTACCTATACAATCATGGACTTCAGCAATGCAAGGAAGATATAATTCTCCTTTCCTTTACACTTGTCATAAGACCCATTGGCCAGACGGGGTATGAGGAAGTGTTGGAAAAAAAATATATCTGTTTCTGGGTTTTGGCAATAGGGAGCCCTCTGTCCTACAGCCAAAAGCCAGTGGAGCAAAAAAGTATATGCTCTTCCTTTTGTTAAGTCCATAAGCCCTAGTAATTGGCTTTCATAGGAAAATTGGGATTCAACATGTATTTGTCTAGACACTTAGTCTCTTATACCTTATAGAATTCAGAGAAACCTCAAGTATTTCTCATATATAACACCTCTATAAATATAATTTTTAGGACAACTGACAAACCATTCAGTATTAGAACATATTTAAACATTGATAGAAATTTTAGAACTGAGTAAGGAACAAAAATGGAGAACAGGTGTGGGAATAATAAAAATATATCTACTTTGCTTACCTTACTCAGAGTCATCTTGATTTTTTATCACTGGCCGAGTCAGTCGCTCTGGAGCCCAAATTGGTGAGGCTTTGTTCTGTGGAAATACACAAACCAAGCCTCAACCCCAATAAAGTACTGGATTCGGGCTGCACCATTGGCCAGTAAGAATATCCCTCCATTTTACAGTCATTCCATTAAATTGTCTATGCTTTGTATGTCTGTCAGCTGCAGAGTGACCTTCATTGTCCAGTGTTAAAAAATTCAAAATAAAGAGAGAAACAGAGAGTTTGTCTTTAGGAGACCTGAAGGTGTCCCCTATTCCTCCTTTCTGTTTTCAATGAGCATTTTTGAGGGTAAGATGAGCACGCTCAACAATACTTTGACCTTGTGGATTATAAGGAATGCCTGTAATTAAAGAAATCTCAAATTTAGTGAGGAATTGCTTAAAGGAAGTTGAAGTATAAGTGGGACCATTGTATTAAGATGGTTAATAGGGGAATTGGAAATACTTTCAGTGGGCAATCTAAGATCCATTTGGCTTAATACATCTCTTCCCCATAAAGAAACTGGCAATGCACATACATAAGGTTGAAACAATCCACTATGTCCTTCCTCATCTTTCCACTGCAAGGTAGTGGTACTTTGGTCAGGACTTTCAGCTATTCCTAATCCTCGAAGAGTCTGATTCGCCTTGACAACTGGCCATTCCTTAGGCCAATCAAGAGATTTTATTATACTTTTGTCAGCCCCCGTGTCCAGGAGCCCCCAAAACTTTCTCTATCTGATTTTCAATGTTAATAAGGGTCTTTCTTTTAATTCCAAAGTTAAATAAGCCAGTGGCTCACCTGATGATTCTAGCCCCTTTTTTCCTCTACTAGAATCCAGGTGATGTTGGTTAGGCAAAATGAGCATTTGAGTAATTTCCTCTCCAGGAGATATAACTGTTATTCCTTTTGGGGAGGAGGCCAGTATTTTAACTTGGCCTGAGAAATCAGGGTCAATAACTCCTGGATGAATTATAAGTTCTCTTAAACTAGCGGAGCTTTTTCCTAAGATTAATCCTATACAGTTATTTGGGATAGGGCCTTGCCAATCTGAATCAATGGGTTGCACTCCCATATCAGGAGTTAGGACTAGCCTGGAAGTGGCACAAATATCTAATTTTGCTCTCCCTGATGTTGCCTTCCTAGGTTGATTAGAGGATACCAGGCCTTTGGTACCTGCTGAATCACCCCGTACATTTGTTGTGGGCCCCGGGGAGCTGGGCCCACCCTCCTGTTTTTTGAGGGCCTTGTATTAGGCTCTATTGGTTTATCATCCCCTGACCAATAAGTTCTTTTTCTATAATGAGGGTATATTCCTGGTTTTGCTCTGCAGGGTTCTCTGTTAAGTGTTCAGCTCAGGGCATTGCACCTTAATATGTCCTGGCTTCTGGCAATGGAACAAATTCTTGGTGGACCTCCTCTACAGTACCTCTGATTAGCATGTAAGCCTTGTGTTATTGCTGCTGCCATAACTTGACCCTGAACAACTATGTCGTTTATGTCCCTACAAATTTTTAGGTATGTTGAAAGGTCTTTACTCTTCCATGGCCTAATGGCCTCCTTACACCACCTATTGGCTTGTTCATACACTAGTTGCTTTACCAAAGGCATAGCTTGTTCAGCATCCTCAAAAATACAAGAGGCAGTTTAGAGCAGACGATCCCCAAAATCAGCATAAGGCTCATTAGGTCCCTGTACCACCTTGGACAACTGTCCTTGTAAATCACCAACCCCCTGCAAAGTTTTCCAAGCCTTAATTGCTGCAGCTGCTACTTGGATATATACTACCTGAGGATGATTTATTTGATCCTGGATATCTGAGTAGTTGCCCAACCCTGTTAACATGTGAATATCCCAGCCTGGGTTCCCTGTGGTGGCGTTACGCCTAGCTGTGTTGGTGCAATGCTCGTGGAATATGGTTTTCAACAGTTAATACTGACCTCCTGATAAGGTGGCTCTTGCAGTGTTTACCCAATCTAAAGGTGCCAGATTAGATGTTGCTAATGATTCTAACATAGAAATTGTATAGGCAGCTTGAGGCCCATAAGTGCTTACTGCTTCCTTCAATTGTTTTACAAGTTTGAAGTCTAATGGCTGATGATATCTATGTTGTTGGGCATCCTCGAATACAGGAAAGCAAGTTGGTCCCAACCATGGGGGTTCCCTTCTGCAGGAACATTCCCCATTGTAATTATAAGGAAGTGGCGGTATTGTTGGCTTCACTTTTCCCCCAGCCTGTGGAGTTTCCTCACAAGGGTTTCTGAACCCAACTCCTAATTCCTCTCCATATAATTCCTCCTCACTCACTCCTTCTATTTCGGGCAACCTGGCTGGTGTTATGGGAGCTGTCAATACTTTTAACAGTGTCCCCATCATCTTTGACAATGCCCAAAAAGGAGCCCCCACAAGGGCCTGTGAGATTTCAAAGCCCATCCTTCTATTATCTTCTTTTATTCCCTTCACTCTATCGCGAACCTCAGTCACTTCTCAGTGAACTTTTTTGTCACTTCACCGTGAACCTTTTGCCTCTCTTCCCTAGGCTAAATTTATGGATAGATGAGAGAGAGAGAGAGAGAGAGAGAGAGAGAGAGAGAGAGAGAGAGAGAGAGAGAGAGAGAATTAGGAGAAGGAAAAGGCAGCAGAGAGAACAGACCTTCCTCTTATTTTTTTGTTTCCTACATTTCTCTTTTCGTTCCCCGTTTTCGTTCGCTCCCCTTTTCTATTTGTTCCCTGTTTTTGCTCGCTCCCGTTTTTCATTTGTTCTCCGTTTTTGTTTCCCTGTACGTTTCCCTGTTTTCTTCTCCCCGTACGGGCCACCACCTATCACTGCCCGTCGCCCGCAGAGGGCAGTGATCACAGAAATACACACACACACACACACACACACACACACACACACACACCGCTTGTGGGTTGACGAATGTGTGTTCTTTATTGTGGGGAACGAGGCAGAATATATAGAGCTTCCTGGCCAATCAGGGAGCTATTGGTCAGTCTTATGATAAGAACCTGTGCATAATAGCCAATCGAGATCACCTCCTGAAACTCATTAAGCCAAGTCCCTCTTGGCAGGCTATCAGGGGCTGTCCAAGACTAAGCCAGGGTGTGCTTCCAAAGGCCCCCAAAGGCTTTCGCCCCCAACAACCTCTCCCTTTTCATATCTGAATTTGTTGATTTGGAACTTCATTTTTTTTTCATTTGATGAGATTGGCCAGGGATTTGTTCATCTTGTTTGTTTTTTTTCAATGAACCAGCTCATTGTTTCTCAATTTTTAAAACTGTTTTCTTAGTTTCAAATTCATTGATCTCAGCTCTGATCTTAATTATTTCTTTTCATCTTGAGCTCCTAGGGTTGGATTATTCTAGTTTTTTCCAAAGCCTTTAGGTGGGTAGTTAGATTATTAATTTTTGATCTCTCAGTCTTTTTTTTATGAAGGCATTTAAGGCTATAAATTTTCCCTTTAGGGATGCTTCATTGTGTCCCATAAATTTTGATATATTATATTTTTGTTATCATTTACTTCCAGAAAATTTTTAATCTCCTTTTTTGGTTTCTTGAATGACCCCTTCATGGTTTAATAGCATATTGTTCAGACTCTAATAGCTGGTAAATTTTTTTATTGTCCATATGAGTTATATTATTTAATGGGCAAACAATGAGTTGTTATCCCCAGCTCACCAATGCCCCTCTTCCCCATCCCCAATTGGCTGGGTATCCTCCTCCGTGGGCCATCTGGATCAGTCCTTGGGACAGGGGATCATGGATAGCTTAGTAGTCAGCCTGGTTCTCCTGACCCTAGTATGTTGTTACTCAGGGGTGTCATGCCTCTGGATATTCTCCCCCACCATGGTTCTCACAATCTTTCCGCCCCCTCTTTGGCTCAGTTCCCTGAGTCATTGAGGGTGAGTATTAAGGATGTTTTAATTTTGAGAACTTAGGGGTCTTTGTGTTGAAAATTGTCGGTTTCGGTATCACTGGCTTATCCTGTGTTGATTGAATGGCTGTGGCTGTGGGTCCCTTGTTCATCCCATCATTCTCTGTGGGGTTCCATGTGGATCCTCCACAATATGACTGTGGTGGCTCATCTCTTGCCAGGATCTAGCTATTGGCCTGTGATCCGTTGATAGGGTTAGATGGGACACAGCTCTCTCGCTGCATTTTGAAAGATACAAACACAATCTCCATCGGAGAGTGAGATCAGTATAGGTTAACAGATATACACAATTCTGGATTACCTAGATTCTATTTTTAGTAGCCTCTCCATCTATTGCTCCCATAGTGCATCTCTTCTTGGGAGCCCAAGAGTCCGGGTTCCAGTGCATATCGCCCTAAGTCCCCAGTTCCAGTTAAGGGCTCCACCTCACTAAGTGGATTATTTGGCCAAATTTAAAAGCTGTTGATTGCCTCCCCCAGTCTTTGGCTCCTCCATTGCACAAGTGCTCCTTTCTTGGTTCACTGTTGTCTCCCAGTAGTAGGTGTGGTCAGCCTACTAACGGCAGCAGGCTGTGTTTCATGCCAGTGGTCTCTGTTTGCTCCAGCTGTCATTAACCACCTTCCCCTGACAGCTTATGCAGTGCCTTCCAGCACTACACTAACTACCATCTGGGGGTTGATTACCATTCTGGACCTCAAAGGGTCTCTCCATGCTGATTGATGGCATTCTGTGGTTCCTTCAGCAACAAGGTTTTGCCTCAGGCCTGGGGAGGGCATTCAAGAGCTTTGACAGAATTCTGTCTTGTTTTTGGAACCTCATGGGTCACTTTTTGCTTTCATGGATTACAATGAGATGTCTGAGGTAAGTCTGATGGGGTTGCCTTTATATGTGATGAGTTGCTTCTCTCTCTTGCTGCTTTTAGTAATCTCTCTTTGCTTTCTATGTTTAGCATTTTGACTAAGATATGTCATGGAGAGCTTCTTCTTTGGTCCTGTTTATTTGGAGTTCTATTGTCCTCTTTTATGTTTACAGCCCTCTGTCTTACAAGAATGGGAAAATTTCAATAATTTTGCTTAATATGTTCTCTATGCCTTTTGCCTGGGTTTCTTCTTCATCTGATATCCCCATGATGCTGATGTGTGTTCTTTAAGTGTCCCACAATTCCCTCATATTTTTTTTCACATTTTTTAAAATTTATTTAAATTTTTGGGTTTCCTATTCATTTCTTCTCCCTTATCTTCGAGGCCTGTGATTCTGTCTTCCAGGCTCTCAACTCTGGGATTGAGGAATTCAAAAGAGGCTTTTAATATTTCTGTTTTATTTTTGTTTTTTGTTATATTTTTTCTTTATAATCTCCATCTCTTTGTTGAGTTCCAGTTTCAAGTCTAGTTTTGTTTTTCTTAATGTTTCCTGAAATTCATTCTTGCATTTGGTTATGTCTTCATTGAACTTGATCAGCTGGTTATGGAGCTCCTCCCATGGTTGGCTTACCCTCCATTTGTTTATTGCTCTTTTGAAGTTGCTCTGGGTTTTCTCAAGTTAAGTCTGATGGCAAAGCTCGTGTTATTGAGTTCTACTTCATTTATGTGATTTTTGACTGTTTCCAGATCAACCACTATCTTGGTCACAGTCTCATTGCATTTATGTCCTGAGGTTATTTTACTCTTATTGTGGTATTGTAATTCTGTTGTCTCCCCTACATTTTCAATAGCAACTTTCACTGTGGGACTAGGGGACCTCGTTGGGTGACTCTCAGCTTGATATGTTGTGTGTGTGTATGTGTGTGTTTGTATTGTGGTCTTCCCATTTCTGGATAAAGGTCTAATTTTCTTAATGAGGGAGCTGATATAGGCTTTTGTAGGGTATTCAGTGAATGTTCTGTTTTAGGTTCCAGTTGTTTTGGTAATGTGTTATAACCACAGGTGCGTAAGTTGCAAAGGTTTCAGGTGTGCCAGCAATTCTGGGCTGGTGGTTGGTATGTAAGGCTTTGGTCAGAGACCTTCTTTGGTTGTAGTCACAACTGCATCTTGCTACTTGGGCTCAGGAGGTTCCAGAGCAGACCTACTTGCTCCTCATCCTCCACTGTATCCCCACTGGGTGAATTGTAGAGATCACCCTGATACCTTATGTGTGTCTACCAAAGAACTTTTGCTCCCTAGTTAGTTTTGGAATGAGGCACCCTGAGGCTGCTGGAAGGAAGGTGTGGCATGTGCAGGAGGTTTGCAGGGGTATGAAAGTCTTATTTCTTCAGTGATTGATCTGTTTTTGGTTCCTGTGTCTGGAACCAGTGTGGCTGGAAGTGCTTCTGGATGTTTGTGTGATGGCTCTGCATCTTTCCTACTTTTCTGCTGAGTTTGAAGTTTTCTGACACCCCTTCACTTTTCAGAAGAAGACTCCATTTCCCCGTTTTTCTGACTCCCTCTTCCCCCACTGCTTTAGTGTAGCTACCACACCACCATCTTAACCTGGAAGTCTATGGCTAATTTTTTAATTTTTTGATCATGCCTCAGAAAGCAGAAGTTTCATTTTAATGTAAAATTTTAAATATTTTACCTTATGCTTATAGATATTAATGAATCATTTTATGTATTGTTTATTTCATATATGTATATGTGAGTGTTGTGCATATATATTTATGTGTGTTCATGTGTATGCATATGGCGGGCAGAGGACAACCTCTGTAGTCATCAACAGGTAAATTGCCTACCTCCTTTTGATACAGTACTTATTTGCCTAAAACTCATGAATTAGGCTAGACTGACTAGGCAGCATACTCCAGCCATCCACCTGTCTTTTCCTCTCCAATGCTACTATTATAGGCAAATACTATACTTGGCATTTACAAAAGTACTGGTAATTGAACTCAGGTACTCATGTTTGCAAAGCAAGTACTATATTGACTGTCCTATCTCCCCTATCCTATGTATGTATTACTTTTAATTCCTTATTTAATTGTACACATGTGTATGGGATGGGGGGAAAGAAGCACTGGGGCCTCTTTCCACTGCAAACAAACACCAGACACTCACCCCTTTTTGCATTCATGCTGGTGGCTTGGGAATTGAACTTGGGCAAGAAGACTTTAGAAGCAAACATCTTTATTTGATAAGCTATCTTCTCAGTCTATTTTGCATTATTTTATAAAGCTTTTTCTATACCAAAGAATGAGCAAATGTTCATATATTATCTACAAGAAATTTAATTGTCTATAATCTACATACAGATCTACAGCCCCTATGGAATTTATTTTCGTGTTAGGTACATGACCAGGGTCAAATTCCATTTTTATCCATTTTGATATTCAATTGACTATGTATCTTTATTGAAAATCCTCTTTCCTGCTGTACTGTATTTCCTTCTTTGCTGAAAACAGGGAGATACTCTTTATGAGGTGTTGCGGTCAGCTTTCTAGTTGCTGTGCAGAAAGAACCCAAACAAAATTGGCTTGTGGAGGAATGGGTTTATTTGGCTTACTGACTCGAGGGGAGACTCCATCCTGGCAGGGAAAACGATGGCATGAGCAGAGATGTGGACATCACCTCTGCCACAGCACTGGAAATAGCAGCAGGAAGGTGTGCCAAATACTGGCAAAGGGGAGCTGGCTTATAACCCCCATAAACCTGCCCCAACAACACAACTCTAGTGAGGTTCTAATTCCTGAATTGCCATCAGCTGAGGATCGATGTATCAGAACACATTCATTTGTTTGTGGGGGACACCTGGATCAAACCATGACAGTCTGACCCTGGCCCCCACAAACTAATAATCATACATGATGCAAACACAATGTGTTCAGCTCAACTATTAAGTAACCACAGCTTTCAATTGAGCCATAATACCCAAAATAAACCTGTAATGACACAGAACATTCACAATGAAAAACATGAGGCACAGCAAAAACAGAATGAACCAATACAAGATTTAAAACAAGCAGGGCACCATCAATCTCTAACTCCAAGTTCAATGATTCTAACCAATAACAAGTCTTTCTTGGAGATTCTATTCCGCCCCTCCAGCTCGGCTACTCACAGTCCAGGAAAACTTCATCCGGTGTTGGCAGCTGACCTTGGCACGCATCCATAGTCCTGGAATTCATTGGGTCTCCATTGCAACACACAGTTCATCCTTATGGCTCCATCGGGCTCTATGCAGGCAACCTAGCACACCTGCTTCACACGCCGATGACCATTTTTCAAAAACAAAACTATATTGCAAATCTAATGACTCGCTCTTTTTGCATTTGCCATATTCTACAGAACCAGGTGGGCTACCAACTTGTTAATCCAGGGGGGAACAAAACATTCAGGCCCTTTACTTCAAAGAGTCCGCATTCTTCCTATTGTTCCAATGCAGACCAGCTGGCCCAATCTCAATGGTTGTCCTCTCTCCAACAATTGCAGGTGAACGGGCAGCAGTTTCGACCCAAAGATCTTTCTTTGTGTGCCATCTCCATCTGCTCACACCAGTCCATCTTTACATAAAACAACCCTGCACAGGTTCCCAGGACACAGGCAGGCTGAATGCAGCAAGCCTCTCACTGCTTCTGGCACAGTTGTAACAAAGTTCTTTCTCACCCTCATAAGCCAAACCTCACAGTCCATAGTTTTCACTGCATTCAGGTCTTTTAATTCTGACCAGAATGGTTCATCAAGCTGTACTCACAGCACTGTGAGGCGTCTCTTAGGCTGATATTTCAAATCCTTCCACATTCCTTCTATAGATCACTTCCAGAAGACCAAATCCACAAGATCAGGGTTCTAGCAGCGACAGAAGACCCCACGTCCTGGTACCAAAACTGTTGTGGTCAGCTTTCTAGTTGCTGCAAAGAAAGAACCCAAACAAAAGCGGCTTGTGGAGGAATGGATTTATTTGGCTTATGGACTTGAGGGGAGACTCCATCCTGGCAGGAAAAACGATGGCATAAGCAGAGGGGTGGACATCACCTCTGCCACAGCACTGGAAACAGCAGCAGGAAGGTGTGCCAAATACTGGCAAGAGGGAGCTGGCTTATAACCCCATAAGCCCGCCCCAACAACACAGCTCTATTGAGGTTCTAATTCCCGAATTGCCATCAGTTGAGGATCGATCTATCAGAACACATTCATTTGTTTGTGGGGGACACCTGGATCAAACCATGACATGAGGTATGAATGTCAGCTGTTGGTTATTTCTTTGATCTTCTTGTATGTCTTTATTGTTATACATTTTTGTTTATTATGTAATACTGCATTATATATTGCTATATATGGTTATTTTTTACAGATTTCATATTGCCTTTATGTATGATTTTTGGGAAAGAATTTCTTACAGATAACTTTAATCAGATCAAAGCAACTCTCTTCTATCCATAGGTTGCAAAGACATCAAAGATGAATAGTGTGGCGAGCTCCTTGAGCAGCGAGGAAGAACAACCACGACTCGAGGATTCTTCTCAACACACACTTTAATGGA
>PVHP010043301.1:0-14596 GCA_004024765.1 Zapus hudsonius
ACAGGGCCCCTTCCCTCCAGTGCCCGATTCTTGGGCACACTTCTCCCTGAGACCTCCCCACATACACAGGCAGATGCGCTCTTTGGGGAAACTGACCTAGCTTGGTTCCATAAGCCCACTGCGGACCGCAGCTGCTGGGGGGGGGGGAGGGCAGGCCACAGGCAGACACCTGGGAACCTCTGCCAGTGCTGTGAGGGCAGAGGCCAGTTCGCGCGGGTACCAGGGACCACGAGCCACTGTGAGAAGGGCACAGGTGGCTTCGGCAGTACCAGAGACCATGCACCACTGCCAGGAGGGCACAGGTTAGTCCAGGCAGGTATCAGAGGTCAGCTTCTTCCCAGGACAAAACATTTATAAAGTCAGGGAAGGGGTCCTGAGGGGGTGCACAGAATATCTGAAGGGCTCTGAAAATAAGTGGGGGAGGGAAGATCGGAGGCATTAGGAGGAAAGGGAGCTGTGCATGGAAGCAGGTTGACCCATCATGAAATCAGCCAAGGGGAGGTGAGAGGCACTGCCCTAGTGGCAGACCTGCTTGTTGCAGGCTGGTGAACATTCACTGAACTCTCTTTTTTTAATTTATTTTTATTTTTTAATATATATATTTTTTATTTTGTTTTTTAATATATTTCAAGTGGCCTATTTTTTCTGTTATACCAGGCTTTCCGCCTGTTTTTCTTTCCCTCTTTCTTTTTTTGTTATTTTTATTTTTTTCAATATCTCAAATCATTTATTTTTTCCTCTTATATCAGGCTTGCACCTGACTTCTTTTTTTAACAAATAAAGGAATTTGAGAAAATGGATTACATAAGCAATACGAAGCTCTCACCAGGCTCTTGAGTCTGGGCGACTGGGAATGGGTTGGAACGTGGAATCAGAACAGGTCACGAAGTTCTGGCCCAAGGAGAGTCTAGAGCCTTGAGTCTCTACCCCTATTGGGGGAGAGAGCATTCCAGATCGGCTTGCTGCACTCAGGTGGGGAAACACTGGGCTCTCTAGTTTGGGGTTCTGGGGCTGTTTCTACTGGAGCATACCAACTGGGGACAGGGGCCTATGTGGTGGCTCTAAGACTAAACAGTCACACACAGAGGGATCCAGACAGGTAAAGATCTAAGCCTCTCTGGGGACAGAGCACCCCAGCAGGAGAGACCTCAGTCTAAGATCAAACCTGGTGATCTTTCCACTGGAAGCAAAGCGGGCTGAATAGCATGCCCCAGGGTGCCTGAGTCCCACTCCCCTACCTGGACATGGGCAGAAACCAATGAAAAAAACCCACAGAAATCAAAGACGGAACTCCCCAACTCTGGGCCCCTAGTCCCATTATGG
This sequence comes from Zapus hudsonius, assembly GCA_004024765.1. NCBI lineage: Eukaryota > Metazoa > Chordata > Mammalia > Rodentia > Dipodidae > Zapus > Zapus hudsonius. The sequence continues at coordinate 1,324 of PVHP010043301.1, forward strand.
AACAGGAAAGTGGCAAGGAAGTAGAGACAACAAAAATGCAATCCCAAAGAGAGAATAATATGACTCCTGACCACAACTGCAATGCTAACATGAAGCAGTTAATGGCTGATATGGAAACTATGAAAGAAGTCATGAATGAGATGAAGCTTACCAACACAAGCATAGACTCCAGGCTAAATTTAATGGAGAGAAATATGAATAAATTCAGAAAAAACATTAAGTGAATTGAAGGTGAACCAACTACGGGAGGAGCTAGACAATCAACTGATTAAATTTGATGAGGACTTAAGAAAACTTAAAAATGATTTTCAGGAATCCCTAGCAAAAACAAAAATAGACTGGAAATTGGATCTCACCAAAGAATTGGAGACTATAAATAAAATTATAGTAGAAACCAAAAATGAAACAGAGTTGTTAAAAACCTCCCTTGAATCAATCAGTCCCAGAGTTGACAATCTGGAGGACAGACTCTCAGACCTTGAGGACACAACAGAAGGAATTAATAAGGATGTCATAGGTTTCAATAAATTCAAGAAATCAAGTGAGCATAATTTGAGGGATCTATGGGATACCATAAAGAGGCCCAATATTAGAATCATGGGGATCTCAGAGGGAGAAGAAGCCCAGGCTAAGAGCATAGGAAATATTTTCAACAGAATTATTCAAGAAAACTTCCCCTATCTAACAAGAGAAAGCCCACTCAACATTCAATGGGCCCAGAGGACTACAAACAGACAGGATATGAAGAGGGCTTCTACAAGACACATTTTAATCAACATGCCTAACATAGAAAAAGAAAATACTCAAAGCTGCAATAGTAAAGCAAACCATAACTTATAAAGGAAAATCCATCAGACTTACCTCAGACTTCTCATTAGAAATCATGGAAGCCAGAAGGGCTTGGAACAATGATTTTCAGGGCCTAAAGAAGTATGGCTTTCAACATAGACTACTGTACCCAGCAAAGCTATCCCTCAAAATAGATGGAGAATTGAAAGTGTCCCATGAAGTAAATCAGCTCTACAACTATTTGAAAACAAAGCTAAAATTTCAGAAGATCCTGTAAGAGATATCCCACACAGAAGAAACAAGAAATCTACCTCAGAAGAGTACCAGAGATCAGACACAACAATTATAGTCAGTGCGCTAATAACAGCACCACAGACAACAACCCCCATTAACCCTTCATCATGTCAGGGCTTAAAGCAAACCTCACAGTTATATCATTGAATATAAATGGACTTAACTCCCCTATAGAAAGACACAGACTTACAGGGTAGATCAGAAAAATGGACCCATCCTTTTGTTGCATTCAGGAAACGCACTTTACCTCTAAAGACAGCAATCTTCTTAGAGTAAAAGGATGGAAAACAGTTTATCAGGGATGTGGAAGTAAAAAGCAAGCGGGTGTAGCTACATTAATCTCTGACAAAATAGACTTTACACCAAAATCAATTAAAAAGGATAATGATGGTCACTTCTTCCTCATCAAAGGAATGATCCAACGGGAAGATATCATAATTACCATATACGTACCAAATGTGGGTGCAACACAGTGCATAAAGTAAACCCTACTCAAAAATAAAACAGAAATAGACTCTAATTCCATCATAGAAGGAGACTTTAATACACCTCTATCATCTCTAGACAGAACAACCAAACAAGATCAGCAGGGGCATAACGGCGCTCAATAAAACCAGCTGGGGATAACAGATATTTATAGAACATTCCACCCCAAAGACACAGAATATACATTCTTCTCAGCAGTGCATGGGACTTTTTTGAAAATAGATCACATCCTAGGGCATAAATCATCCCTAAACAAATTCAGGAAGATTGACATAGTTCATTGCATCATATCAGACCATAGTGAATTAAAGGTAGAAATTAACAATGGAACAGGATCCAGAAAATACACAAAGTACTGGCGCCTGAACAATTCTCTCCTAAAATATGATTGGGTCATCTAAGAAATAAAACAGGAAATTCAGAATTTCCTAGTAATAAATGATGACAATTACACATCTTATCAGAACTTGTGGGAAACAATGAAGGCAGTCCTAAGGGGGAAGTTCATTGCGCTAAATGCCTTCATATCAAAGACAGAGAGGTCTCAAATCAGTCACCTAACCACCCACCTAAGATCATTGGAACAGATGGAAAAATTAACCTGAGCAGCTCAAGAGAAAAGGAAATAATAAAAATCAGATCTGAGATTAATGAATTGGAAATAAAGAAAACGATTAACAAATACATAAATCAAAGAGTTGGTTCTTTGAAAAAGTTAATAAGATTTACAAACCCCTGGCCAATCTAATCAAACAAAGAACTGAGAAAGCCCAAATCAACAAAATCAGAAAGGACAATGGTAAGAGCACAACAGATCCTGAAGACATTGGAAGAATCATCAGGTCATACTTCCAACACCTCTACTCCACAAAATTTGAGAACCTGGAAGAAATGGATAAGTTTTTGGACACCTACCAACTACCAAAGCTCAACCCAGAGCAGATAAAAGCACTAAATAAACCTATCACATCCACAGAGATTAATGATGTAATCAGAAACCTTCCCCAAAGGAAAAGCCCAGGACCAGATGGTTTCTCAGCTGAATTCTACTAAGACTTCATCACAGAGATGAAACCACTCTTTCTGAAGCTTGTTAGAAGCATAGAAAAAAGGGAAGGCTTCCAAACACCTTCTATGAAGCTACCATTGCCCTAATCCCCAAACCAGGCAAGGATGCAACAAAAAAAGAGAATTACAGACCCATATCTCTGATGAACTTAGATGCAAAAATCCTGAACAAAGTCCTAACAAACTGGATACAAAGCTACATCAAAAAAATTATCAACCCTGACCAAATTGGCTTTATCCCAGAGATGCAGGGATGGTTCAACATAAGCAAGTTGTTAAATGTAATCCACCATATTTATCAGCTCAACCACAAAAACCACATGGTTATCTCAATAGATGCGGAGAAGGCCTTTGACAAAATTCAACACCACTTCAAGTTGAAATCTCTGGAAAGAAAAGGCATAGATGGCCTATACGTCAACTTAATAAAGACAATTTACAAAACTTCTAAAGCACAGATCATTATCAATGGGGAATGACTCAAGGAGTTCCCACTCAACTCAGGAATATGACAGGGGTGTCCACTCTCACCACTGCTCTTTAACATACTGCCTGAAGTTCTAGCCCAAGCGATAATACAGAAGGGCATAAAAGGGATACAAATCAGAAAGGAAGAAATTAAACTATCCCTCTTTGCAAATGACATGATCCTTTATATATCAGACCCAAAGAATAGTATCAGTAACCTCTTGAAGGTGATTAATGACTTCAGCATTGTGGCAGGATACAAAATTAACACACAAAAATCAGTAGCTTTTCTATACGCAGAAGGCAAGCAGACAGAAAAGGACATCAGAGAGACTGTCCCATTTTCTATAGCCTCTAAGAAAATCAAATACCTTGGAATATCACTAGCCAAGGTTGTGAAGGACTTATATAAGGAAAATATTGAAACACTGAAAAAGGAAATAGAGGAGGACGTGAGAAGATGGAAAAATATTATATGTTCATGGTTAGGGAGAACCAATATAGTAAAAATGGCAATACTGCCAAAAGCAATTTACAGATTCAATGCCATGCCGATAAAAATCCCAACTTCTTTCTTCACAGACATAAAAGAATAATCTCTAAATATATTTAGAAGGGCAAAAGACCTCGGATACCCAAATTATTGTAAGTAAAAAAGCCTACTCAAGAGGCATCACCATGCCTGACTTCAAACTTACTACAAAGCCATAGTAACTAAAACAGCATGGTACTGGCATAAAAACAGTCAGACAGATCAATGGAACAGAGTTGAAGACCCAGCTTTCAATGGAAGGAACTTCAGTTATTTGGTTTTTGACAAGGGCCCAACAATGTACACTTGGCCAAAGATAGCATCTTCAACAAATGATGCTGGACAAATTGGATAAAAACCCGGAAAAAAATGAAAATAGAACCACTCCTTTCACCATGCACAAAAATCAACTCCAAATGGATCAAAGGTCTCAGTATAAATCCTATAACCCTGAACACCCTGCAAGAAAAAATAGGAGGTAGTCTACATGAAATAGGGAAAAATTTCCTGAGCAAAACTCCAGCAGCCCAGGAAATGCAACAATCACTTAACCAGTGGGACCTGATCAGGCTCAAAAGCGTCTGTAAAGACAAACACACCATACTCAGAGCCAATAGACCCCCATCAAACTGGGAGATGATTTTTACCAGCTATAACTCAGACAAAGGCCTAATCTCCAGATCTTACAGAGAACTCAAAAAAATATAATAAAATCTTAAACAGCCCCCTCACAAAATGGGGCTCCGATCTCAACAGAGAATTCACAGAGGAGGAAATACAAATGGCCTTGTCCCATCTAAGAAAGTGCTCAGCATCCTTAAGCATCAGGGAAATGCAAATCAAAGCCACAATGAGATACCATCTTACCCCTGTCAGAATGGCAATCATAAAGAAAACCAACAACAATTGTTTCTGGCGAGGATGCGGGGGGGAAAAGGGAACTCTCATTCACTGATGGTGGGATTGCAAACTTGTTCAGCCGCTATGGAAAGCAGTGTGGAGACTCCTAGACAGAATGGACGTAGAACTACCAATGGACCCAGCTATACCCCTACTAGGCATCTACTCACAAGATGTCACATCTCGATGCAGAAACTATTGTACAACTATATTTAAAGTAGCTCAATTCATAATAGCCAAGAATTGGAATCAACTCAAATGCCCATCCATGGAGGAATGAATAGTGAAACTGTGGCATATTTACACGATGGAATTCTACTCTCCTGAAAGGAAAAATGACATATCAAAATTTAGGGTAAAAGGTCTGACTTTGAGCAGATCTTATTTAGTGAACACTCAAAAGATCAGAGAATCAAACGCTGCATATTCTCCCTTATATGCAGTCCTTAACCAGGATAACCGTAAACTCTAAGCAGACCAGTAGAACAAAGTGAGAGGTTATGAATGAGGGGTAAGGGATGGGGAGGGGAATGGCTTAAGCATGAGGCTAAACCAAATTAGGTTCAAAACCATAAAATCCTCACGAGCATACTGTAACCTATTGAGCAATTAGTGGGTGTCGACTGGCAAGAGGGGCCATGAGTAGTAGGGGAGAGAGTCTAAGCCTGTGAATAATTGATCAGTCTGACAACCCTTGGTCCCAGTCATCAGTTCCTTCCCTCACTGAGCTATTGACCAAAGTGACCCATGAGGTTCCAAAAAGAAGACAGAATTCTGTCAAAGACTTTGAATGCCCTCCCCAGGCCTGAGACAGTACCCTGTTGCTGAAGAAACCACAGAATGCCATTGATCAGCATCAAGAGACCCTTCAAGGTCCGGAATGGTAACCAGCCCCCAGATGCCAGTTAGCACAGTGCTGGAAGGCACTGCACAAGTTGCCAGGGGAAGCTGATCAACGACAGCTGGAGTAAACAGAGACCACTGGCATGAAGCACAGTCTGTGGCCTTGAATAGGCTGACCATACCTCCTACTGGGAGAGAACAGCGAACCAAGAAAGAGCACTTGTGCAGTGTTGAAACCTGGGCCTGGGGGAGACAATCAACAGCTTTTAAATTCAGCCAAATATTCCACTTAAGGAGGGGGAGCCCTTGACTGGAACTGGGGATTCAGGGTGATAGGCACCAGATACCGTACTCTTGGGCTCCCAAGACAAGACGCACCATGGGAGCAATTGACAGGGAGGCTACTAAAAATAGAATCTAGGTAATCTAGAATTGTGTATATTTGTTAACCTAGACTGATCTCACTCTCCGATGGAGATTGTATTTGTATTTTTCAGGATGCAACAAGAGAGCTGGGGCCCATCTAATCCTACCATCCAACCATAGGCAGAAAGCTGAGATCCTGGCAAGAGATGAGCCACCACAGCCATATCGTGGAGGATCCATATGGAATCTGGCAGAGAATGACAGGATGAACAAGGGACCCTCAGCCACAGCCATTCAATCAACACAGGATAAGCTAGGGTGACAAAAACCAACAATTTTTGACACAAAGACCCCTAAGCTCACAACCTTAAAGCAGCCTTAATACTCATCCACCACGACTCAGGGATCTGAGCGGAAGAGGGGGTGGAAAGATTGTGAGAGCCATGGTGGGGGAGACTATCCAGAGGCATGGCACCTCTCAGTAACAACACACTTGGGCCAGGAGAACCAGGCTGAGTACTAGGCTATCAATGGTCCCCTGCCGCAAGGACTGATTCAGACAACCCACAGAGGAGGATATCCAGCTGATTGGGGATGGGGATGGGTGACATTGGGAATTGGGGATAACAACTCATTTTTTGCCCACTAAATAATGTAACTCTTTATGGACAATAAATATATATTAAAAAATGAAAAGTGTGGGTAAAGAGGCTGTAATTATTAAAGATATTAGTACACTTAAAGATGTGCTATGGCCTTTTTTTGGGGACAATTGGAAATGTACCTTAAGGGTGAGACCCATATTCTGAAGGCTCCAGGATATAAAAATTTAAGGTCATTTGAAAGACTTCCTTTGAGAAGAGATCCTCTTGGGTACTCTGCCATGAAACTGTTGTCTAGGAATTTTTTTTTCTTACATTCAGTTATGCTTGGCCATTGTAGAGGTCATTGTAGCCATGGTTCATGAGGCCAATTATTTTTCATGTCAGCAGCAGATTTTGGTATTATCCATTGGTTGTTGGTTTTTTAGACATGCAGAATACTAGAAACACAGTCATGGAGGCTTGAACCAAGACTTTTAAGGAACATATGTGAGGCCATGCAATGTACCTAGAGAGGGCTAAACAGGAAGATGCAAGAGTGAAACCTAAATTAAAATGGACTCCCAAGGATTTTTGAGATACCAGGAATATGAAACTTTTTTAAAGTTTTTATTGAGAACTTTAATATGTGAGCATGTTGAAATTTGGTAATATTCTCATTGAATTATTTTATTATAGCCCCTCTCATCCAATGCATTCCTCTGAGGGCTCTCCTCAATGGGGTTATTGGTAATCACTGGAGTCATACATATACAAGTCAGTCTTCAGTTTGGGGAATGCCTCAGAGTATTCTTTTCACCATGTGGCATGTACATTCTTTCTGCCCCTTCTTCTACAATGCTCTTTGATCCTTGTATGACATATTTTAAGTCTCCTTTAGTTTTCAGCTCTCAGAATCCTCTAATTTTCTTGCTATGGTAAATTTTGAGTCTTCTCAGTGTCTGCTTTGATCTCCCTGGAGAAGGTTCTCTGGCTAGCAGTGGGAGCAGCACTCACATTTAATCTGCCTCTTCCTCTGTGTTGTGATAGAGATGACTCATCTAATGCTAGGCAGTTGGCTTTTTTTCTTCTTCTGATGTATCTTGGGTTTTCTTGGTATTCACTGCTATCTATATAAAGGAGATTCTCTATCCAAGAGTAGGAGCATCATGGAAAGGGGAATAAACAGATATTTAGACGACTTTTCAATGGGCTTAACCTCTCCTTTTAGTCATAGAACAGTAGAAGCTTCCTTCTATGGTCTATGACCTAAGCCACATAGAAGCTGGGTGCTGTTGCAAGCATTTACAATCCCAGTGAGCCTATGAAGAGAAGGGAAGCAGACAGGAGAATGTCCCTGAAGCTTGCAGGCCAAAGAGTCTGGTGATTGTGTGGTAAACAATGGTGAGAGGCCCTGCATAAAACAAGGTAGAAGGTGAAGCCCAACATCCAAAGTTGTCCTCGGACCTCCACACATTTGCAGTGACATGTACAAATCTGCACTCACACGCATAAACACATGCACAAACATATACATAAACATCATATACACATAACCAAACTGATTTTATTTCAATTATTTCCAATAATTAAAGCAAAAGTGAATGAGAAATTTGCTTCCATTCAACAATTTAACCATTATTTCTCAACTAGAGTCCAAGAAACCAGATATAGTTAAAAATGTATGTGGTCTACTTAGAACAACAACAACAAAAAAACCCTTTGGTCTTAAACTGTACTAATAGTTGTATCATCATTTCCAATCAACTTATGTTTGTATATGTTTTAATACTAAGTATAAAGAATCCCATTTTTCAAAATGTTTCTTGCTTCACTTATCATTTCAGAAGTCAAAAGATCACAAACTTAAGGAATCTTAGATTTTAGGGGTCTGGGGAGAAAGCTCAGTAGATACAGTTCTTACTATGTCAGAATGAGGACGCAATTTCATATGTTCAGCACCCAGTAAATTCCAGGCATGGTGGTCTGCCGGTAATCCCAGTGCTCACTCAGAATGCAGAGACCAGGTGATCAATCCCTGAGGGAAGCTGGCCGAATCTGTGAGCCCTGGCTTCAAGTGAGATACCCTCCCTGAGTAAATAAGGTCAAGAATGATTGAGAAAGATGTTTGTTGTTAACCTCTGGTCTCCATGCACATGTGCACTCATGGTTGCCCACACACATGTAAACATAAATATTCACATGTGTGTATATGACAAACACATGAACATGAAAATATCTTGGATTTTGAAAGAGAATATATATCTATTTCAACTTCCACCCATTATATTACTTCTTCTAATATTTGCCTCTTATTATATCCAGTTCCTGCCATTTCCCTATCTTCAATGGCAGTCCAATTGAGTACTGGAAATTTCTCATCTATAAGTCAGCAATAAAATTTTTGAGTAGGAGAGACACAAAAAGAAATGTACATACACTAAACCCACATTAATTTGGTAGCCTTCCAGATTTTGTTTAAATATGAATCCTTCTTATTACTATTACCAATGCTACATTTTTTTCCATTTAATCTACAAAAATAACATTTTAAAAATTGGGAACAGTATGGTTGTCTTCAAATTCTAATACTCTCCAATGTAAACCTTCTTTACCTGCCAAGATAACTCAGTTTATCCCTATTTCAACTTTAGTATTTAAAATATTTTTAGTTATAAGAGAGAAAAAACAGAAAATAAGACGCAGAAAGAGAGTGAGTATGATGGGCATGCCAGGACCTCCTGCCATTGCAAATCACCTCCAGGTACACGAGTCACTTTGTGATCTGACTTTACATGGGTACTATGGAATTAAACCCAGGCCATCAGGTTTGCAAGCAAGCCTTTAACCACTGAGCTATCTCTCCAGCCCACAAACTTTAAAAAAAAAATCTCAGTGCAGCAGAGAATTTCCCAATTTCACATTACTGAAGTTCATTGCTTCCAGAAATCTTGGTCTTTTACTTCTTTCAACCACAGATTAGAAATGGTCCTCCCACAGGATATCTCCTTTGATTATTTTTCTCCACTCCAATCTTTAAACTTAATGAGCTAGTCAAGATAAATGGTTTACCCTACCTCCAACCTGGTTGTTCTGGACTTTGTATTACTATTTTTCCACTTTGGATGCAGCAATGGGTGAAAGATAGACTAAGAAGGTGTCTGTTATCATAATCTAAGTACTGAAGGGTACAGATAAAAATCTTTGTGAATCTGGATGGAAGAGGAAAGACCCAAGATTGAAGGAATAAGGAAGAATTTATGGAGGACATAACATTCATGCTGTGCTCTAAAAGATTGTCTGGAATAAACTTTGAATGTTAAAGATCCTAGAATAGCCCATCCTAGGTAGAAGAAACAGGTGAAATAATGCTAAAGAAACAAGAAATGATAAACATAAGAAGATGTATCTTCAATTCTGTCATTTAAAACAAACTTTTTGGAGAAGCTGTGAAAGATGAATCTAGAGGTATAAAGTAGCTGTATTGTGAGCCAGGACTTTTGGCACATACTTCAATCCCAGAATTTGGGAAACTGAGGCAGAATGATTATGAGTTCTAGTATGATGTGGGCAACAGAACAAGGCAGTATCTAAAAAATAGAAAGGAAAGTGTTTATATATGGAAGAATTTTGTTTGGCATTTTAAGAGTTAAGAATAGTTTGTAGAAAACAAGTAACCATTAGAAAAAAAGCAAAGTGAACAGGTCAGGTTTTATTTTTTAACAGAAAACAAGAAAAATTTCATTATTCTTAGCTTTGAGATGAAGTCTTGCTGTGTTGTTCAGGCTGGCCTCAACATCCTGGGTTCAAGTTATATTTCTGCCTCAGGTCCTTTTGTAATGACAAGCATTTCCCACCATTCTCAGCTAATATTTCTTTAGAATGATAACTTGAAATGGTAAGGAGAGTAGTCTTTTTCAGGGGTTCTCTTGACTGCTGCCACATTTTCACTATCTACTGACATCTTATAGTATATGACAACTAAGGTAAGAATAATAGTACCAATAGCTTTTTGAGAGCTTGCCACATTGCTGATGTTTTTTCTAGTTCTTTATAAATATATAGATTTTATGTATGATAAGCTAAAGCTCAGTAAATTTAAGTAGCTTTCCCAAGATCAAGTTTGCAGTAAAGCTTAGATTTAAACCCTAACAGCATGACAAGTTTATGCTCTTAAGCATTACTGCACTTGACCTTGATTAGTAGCTACTAAACCAGAGCATTGTAGCTAAGAGATTCTTTAAATCAACTTGCTTAACTCTCTTAATATATTACATATATATAATCTTCAAAACTGGGGCTGGAGGTGTTTTTTATGTGTTTTTTTTTTTTACGACAGGATTTTATGTTACCAAAGGTGGCCTTGAGCTCACACTCCTCCTGCTACAGCCTCCCAAGTGCTGAGATAATGGACTTGAGTCACAACACATGGCTTGGGGCTGGATTTTTTAAGGCTTATTCAAATATAAAGTCTTCTTTTTTGTATATGTTTTATCTGTGGCTTAAACAGGTTATAAAGACACAGGTGAAAGGAAAGACTCCCTCCAGACAGGGATTTCCCCTCTCCAGCCCCAGTTGTATTTCCTCCTTTCTTATCCTTTGAGAATAAGGCTGTTCCAAGCAAGTGACTTCTGTTCACTGCACTCTGAAGTAGCCCTCTGTTTGCTTTGGAGTCCAACCCCAGGTGTTAAGCTTAATCAATCTTAAAGGCCATAAATTTTAAAGGCCAGAATTCCTGGAACAGTTGCCTATTCCAGTTTAACATCTTGTATGAATATTGCAAAATGCTGCAACAATTCTTGGTACATAAGAAGCTCAGAATTCTTTTAGATTTCTCATCTCCTGCAAAAGCATAGGCAGGAAATTATTTTTATCTTCCTACTATAGTTGTCATTCTTGACTTTCCAAAGTTTAAAAGCTGGAGCCATCTCAAAAAGGGCCTTAAAGAAAGGAGACTCTGTCATACAAGTTTCTAGCTACAGTAATCCTCTTTAATTTTTGATGAACACAAAAGAATTTTGGCTTCCCCAAATATTCTGATTCAATCTGAGGTCAGAGTCAGAGATCATTGCTCACTGGTACTCCTATGATGAAAGTTAAAACTGCTGGTCTGGGGTTTGCATGCTGAGAAGGAACATTGCAGGGATTCTGAGAGGCTTAGTGACTAGTCATAGGTAGACAAAAGTGCAAACATGAGAGCTTAGAAACATCTTCTACAGTTCACTAGTAAGAGTCTCAGCTGCTTCTCCTAGACTGCCTCATACTCTGGAGTGTCTTTAATATGCTCATCTAGGACAATGATAGAGGTTTAGCACAGGTGCAAGCAATAGATTGCAAATCTCTGTGACTTGCCCACATATTCCCACCGGTACTGGGGCTGCAAACAGATTTGATCCATCATCTTAGAAAATCTTCTGAGCTAGTTTTATACCTAAAACAATTAAATCTTGTAGTAAGAAATGAGAAGTCTAAAATGCTCAGTTTTACATGTTTTCCTCTAAGGTTATTATATAGGTAGATGAATATGTAGGTACGAATATGGCATAATACTTTCCTCTAACTTGGAATGAAACTGAAGTATCTTCAACTGGAGGACCTGAGGGAGTCATGTGTGAAACAGTATATTCTAAGGAGCATGCTAGTCATCTGGGAAGCTATACCCTACTCCTCAGAGTGTGGCCCCTGGGTCAGCAGTATTAGCATTACTTGAGCTCTCACTAATAATGAAGTCCCCACAACAGACTGGCTGAAATTTAATCTCCTTTTAACAAAATCTCTAAATCTATGCCAATGGTTCTCAAAGTCCAGTCTCAATACTAGCATCAGTATCTCATAGGTACTTATCAGAAATTCATATTGTTGGGCTCTACCCTAGAGCTTCTGAATCCAAAAAAACTCGGGAGTGGAGCCTTAGGAACCTTTGCGTTAAGAATCTCTCCAGTTGGAGTCTAAGCCTGTGAATAAATAGTTCAGCCTGACAACCCCTGGTTCCAACCATGGGTTCCTTCCCTCACTGAGCTGTTGACCAAAGCGACTCATGAGATTCCAACAAGACAGAATTCTGTCAAAGCTCTTGGGTGCCCTCCCTAGGCCTGAGGCAAAACCCTGTTGCTGAAGAAACCACAGAATGCCATTGACCAGCATCGAGAGACCCTTCAACATCCTGAACGATATCCAGCCCCCAGAAGGCAGTTAGTGTAGTGCTGGAAGGCACTGCACAGGCTGCCAGGGGAAAATGATCAACAACAGCTGGAGTAAACAGAGATCACTGACACAAAACACAATCTGAGGTCATGAGTAGGCTGATTACACCCCCTACTGGGAGAGAACAGCAAACCAAGGAAGGAGCACTTGTGCAACAGAGGAGCCTGGGCCTGGGGGAGACAATCAACAGCTTTCAAATTCGGTCAATTTTTCCACTTAGTGAGGGGGACCTCTTGTCTGGAACTTGGGATTCAGGGCGATAGTCACCAGATCCCGTACTCTTGGGCTCCTGAGACAAGATGCACTGTGGGAGCTATTGACGGGGAGGCTACTACAAATAGAATCTAGGTAAACCAGAAATGTGTATATTTGTTAACCTACAATGATCACACTCTTCGGTGGAGATTGTGCTTGTATTTTTCATGATGCAGCGAGAGAGCTGGGGCCCATCTAACCCTACCAACCAACAGTAGGCCGATACCTGAGATTCTGGCAAGAGAGGAACCACCACAGTTATAACATGGAGGATCCATATGGAACCCCACAGAGAATGATGGGAGGAACGAGGGACCCACAGCCACAGACATTCAATCTACACAGGATAAGCCAGTGAGACAGAAACCAACGATCTTTGACACAAAGACCCCTAAACTCACGATCTTAAAGCAGCCTTAATACTCATCCACCACGACTCAGGGAACTATGCGGAAGAGGGGGCGGAAAGATTGTAAGAGCCATGGTG
>PVHP010043302.1:0-14596 GCA_004024765.1 Zapus hudsonius
AACTACTGTGTGTGTGTGTGTGTGTGTGTGTGTGTGTGTGTGTGTGTGTGAGGTTCTTATAATGTAGCCAGGCTGGTTTTGATATTATCCTCCAGTCTCAATAAGTATTGGTATTACAGGCATGCACCACCTTACCTAACTTTATGACTACTTTTAAAAAAGTTATTTTTCTATGTTACTGATGCATAAAAGGGGTTTTATATATACTGATTTTTAAAAATTGATCATACATGTAGCAATTTTTCTAAACTTTCTTATTAGGTTTGTTTATATCAGTCATATCATTAGTACAGAAGTCAGAAAGTTATAATCCAAAGAAAACACATGGCCCATCACCAGTTTCTATAAATATGACATTAAATATGGAATAGAACATATTCAGGCATTTCCATATTGCCTAGAGGTTCATTCATTCATCTGACAGTGGCAGAGTTGAGTAGTAGTGACAGAGAAGACTGCATGGCCCACAAAGATAAAAACACTATTTTTTTAACAAAAAAAGTTTACTAAAACCTGTATCATGAACACTACTCATAGAGCAAATTTTTGTCTCTACAAATCTATTTTGTATTATTTTTATTGTCAATTTAATTTTTGTTCTCATCTTTTTTTATCCTCCTTTTTTTAACCTCCTCAAAGGTAGTTTTTCATTTTTTGTTTGTTTTTTTGAGGTACGGTTTTGCTCTAGCCCAGGCTGTCCTGGAATTCACTAAGTAGTCTTAGGGTGGCCTCAAAATCAAGGCGATCATTCTACCTCTGCCTCCCAAATGCTGGGACTAAAGGCGTGTGCCACCATGCCTGGCTTAGTTTATCATTTTTAAACACTTTTCTTATAAAAGCATCTGAGACTATTTTCCTAAGTCTAATGTTTATTACAGTTTATTAAGTTTTAAAATGAGTATTTTATTATTATTCAATTCTGAGAATTTAAACTTTTTTTTGCGACAGAAAGCTCTCTCGTTTATTGTATCAATACAGTTGGTTAAATAGAGGAAAAAGGGAGAGGCAGGGGCAGAAATGGGCAAAGGAGATTGGTATTGGTCAGCAACCTGCGAATGCCTGCTTTGCATAGATCAGCCCCAAGTGGACGTGACCTTAGGGTCATATTGGATGGTGGGGAAAGCAGCAAAGGAACTGTAACCTTAGACTATTGTCCAGGCACAGTGGGGGTGAGAACATGGGGTTCCCTGCCAGGGCTCGGAGGTCAAACAAGAAATCAGACAGGAAATCCAGAACTTCCTAGAAACAAATGATAATGAGGAAACAACCTTTCAGAACTTGTGGGTGACAATGAAGGCAGTTCTAAGGGGGAAATTCATTGCACTAAATGCCTTCATAACAAAGACAGAGAGGTCTCAAATCAACCAACTATTCTCACACCCAAGGTCATTAGAACAGATGGAAAAATCCAACCCTAGGAGCTCGAGACACAAGGAAATAATTAAAATCAGAGCTGAGATTAATGACTTGGAAACAAAGAAAACGATTGAAAAAAATAGACAAATCAAAGAGTTGGTTCTTTGAAAAAGTCAATATGATCGACAAACACCTGGCCAACTTAATCAAATAAAAAACTGAGAAGGCCCAAATTAACAAAATAATAAATGACAAGGGTGAGATCACAAAGGTCCTGAAGAGATTGGAAGAATCATCAGGTCATACTTCCAAAACCTCTACTCTGCAAAATTAGAGAACCTGGAAGAAATGGATAAATTCCTGGACACCTATCAACTTCCAAAGCTCCGACCAGAGCAGATAAAGATCCTAAACAATCCGATAACAATCACAGAGATTGAATCGGTAATCAAGAACCTCCCCAAATGGAAAGGCCCAGGTCCAGCTGATTTCTCAGCTGAATTCTACCAAACCTTCATCACAGAACTGAAACCTCTCTTTTTGAAGCTTGTCAGGGGCATAGAAAAAGAGGGTAGACTCCAAAACTACTTTTATGAAGCTACCATCACCCTATTTCCCAAACCAGGCAAGGATGTACCAAGAAAAGAAAACTACAGACCCATATCCCTGATGAACTTGAATGCAAAAATCCTAAACAAAATCCTAGCAAACTGAATACAAACGTACATCAAGACTGTAATTCACCCAGACCAAGTTGGCTTCATCCCAGGGATGCAGGGATGGTTCAACATACGAAAGTCAATAAATATAATTCACAACATTAACAAACTCACCCACAAAAACCACATGGTCATCTCAATTGATGCAGAGAAGGCTTTTAACAAAATTCAACATCACTTCATGTTCAAAACCCTGGAAAGAATAGGCATAGATGGCCTATACCTCAACATGATAAAGTCAATATACAGGTCTCCTAAAGCACAAATCATCCTCAATTGGGAATGACACAAGGAGTTTCCGCTTAACTCAAGAACAAGACAGGGATGTCCACTCTCACCACTGCTATTTAACATAGCGCTTGAAGTTCTAGCCCAAGCAATAAGACAGGAGAATACCATAAAAGGGATACAAATCAGAAAGGAAGAAGTCAAACTATTCCTCTTTGCAGATGACATGAGCTTATGTATATCAGACCCAAAGAATAGTATTAGTAATTTCCTGAAGGTGATCAATGCCTTCAGCAGAGTGAAAGGATACAAAATTAACACACAAAAATCAGTAGCCTTTCTATATACAGTAGACAAACTTTCGGAAAAAGACATCAGAGAAACTGTCCCGTTCTCTATATCCTCAAATAAAATTAAATACCTGGGAATATCACTAACCAAGGTAGTGAAAGACCTGTCATGGTTTGATCCAGGTGTCCCCCACAAACCAATGAATGTGTTCTGATAGATCGATCCTCAGCTGATGGCAGTTTAGGTTTTATAACCTCGATGAAGCTGTGTTGTTGGGGGTGGGCTTATGGGGGTTATAAGCCAGCTTCCCCTTGCCAGTATTTGGCACACCTTCCTGCCGCTATTTGCAGTGCTGTGGCAGAGGTGATGTCCAGCCCTCTGCTCATGCCATCGTTTTCCCTGCCAGGATGGAGTCTCCCCTCGAGTCTGTAAGCCAAATAAACCCATTCCTCCACAAGTCACTTTTCTTTGGGTTCTTTTTGAGCAGCAACTACAAAGCTGACTGCAACAGTTTTGGGCTGTTGTGGTCATCATTCTAGTTGCTGTGCATATTCGGTCTTTAACCAGGATAACCGTAAACTCTACGCAGACTAGTAGAAAGAAGTGAGAGGTTATGAATGAGGGGTAAGGGATGGGGGGAGGGGAAATGGCTTAAGCATGAGGTTGAACCAATTTAGGTTCAAAAACATAAAATCCTCAGGAGCATACTATAACCTATTGAGCAAGTAGTGGGTGACGACTGGCAAGAGGGGCCATGAGTAGTAGGGGAGAGAGGCTAAGCCTGTGAATAATTGATCAGTCTGACAAACCCTGGTCCCAGCCACGGGTTCCTTCCCTCACTGAGCTGTTGACCAAAGTGACTCATGGGACTCCAAAAACAAGAGAGAATTCTGTCAAGCTCTTGAATGACCTCCCTAGGCCTGAGGCAAAACCCTGTTGCTGAAGAAACCACAGAATGCCATTGATCAGCATCGTGAGACCCTTCAATGTCCGGAAAGGTATCCAGCCCCCAGATGGTAGTTAATGCAGTGCTAGACGGCACTGCACAAGCTGCCAGGGGAAGCTGATCAACGACGCTGGAGTAAACAGAGACCAGCGGCATGAAACACAGACTACAGCTATGAGTAGGCTTACCACACCTCCTACTGGGAGAGAACAGCAAACCAAGAAGGAGCACTAGTGCAATGAAGGAGCCTGAGCCAGGGGGAGACAATCAACAGCTTTTAAATTTGGCCAAATATTCCACTTAGTGTGGGGAAGCCCATGACTGGAACTGGGGAATCAGTGCGATATGCACCAGATCCCGTACTCTTGTGCTCACAAGAAAAGATGCACTATGGCACCGATTGATGGGGAGGCTACTAAAAATAGAATCTAGGTAATACAGAATTGTGTATATTTGTTAACCTATACTGACCTCACACTCCAATGGAGATTGTGTTTGTATTTTTCAGAAATGCAGCGAGAGAGTTGTTGCCCATTTAACCCTACCAACCGACTTTAGGCCGATAGCTGACATTCTGGCAAGAGAGGAGCCAGCACAGTCATACCGTGGAGGATCCATATGGAGCACCACAGAGAATTACGGAATGAACAAGGGACCCACAGTCACAGCCATTCAATCAACACAGGATAAGCCAGTGAGACAGAAACCAACATTCTTCGACACAAAGACCCCTAAACTCACAACCTTAAAGCAGCCTTAATTCTCATCCACCACGACTCTGGGAACTGAGCAGAAGAGGGGGCGGAAAGATTGTGACAGCCGTGGTGGGGGAGACTATACAGAGGCATGGCACCCCTCAGTAACAACACACTTGAGCCAGGAGAACCAGGCTGCCTACTAGGCTATACATGGTCCCCTGCACAAGGACTGATCCATAAGACCCACGGCAGAGGATATCCAGCTGATTGGGGATGGGAAGGGTGGGCATTGGGGAATTGGGGATAATAACTCATTGTTTGCCCACTAAATAATGTAATTCATTATGGTCAATAAATATATATATTAAAAAAAAGAAAAGTGAAGCGCAGGATCTCTGGAGGGTGGTTGGTAGGGACTTGACTGAGGATACTTGGGAGGTAAATAATTTCCAATGATGTGTGGAGTAGGGTCTAGGTAGGAATTAATTCTGTTTTGTAATGAAAAGTTAAAAATGATTATTAGGTTTTTTTTTCCATTTTTGTTTTTTGAGGTAGGGTCTCAATTAGTTGTGTGAGATCATTCAAGTAGATATGCCAACACCTACTGGTCATATAAACCTGACATTTGAGGGTTGAAGATGTACATTGGGGAGTTAGTGCCATGAATGTCTCAGAAGAGATGACAAATGAAAGGGCAAAGAGAGTGATGAAGTCCAAGATCAAACACCAACTCATAAACTGAATAGAAATGGCAACATTGATGACTTAGAATGAAATGTCCAGGATAGATGCTGAGATGTTTGTTTGGACATCAGTAAGTTTCAGGAAGATGGGAACAATTTTGATGGCTGATATAGGCTGAGGAAGACAGAGCAATAAGGTGTCAAGTGGTAGCTTCTATCTGCACCATTTTAGTGAAGTACTAGGGTCAGAAACTTTAATAGCCTATATTGAGAATAGGAGATGAAGGAATAAGGATAGTTATTATAGCTAAGAAGTTTAGGACATTCAGTGTGGTAGAAGCAATGAGTGGGTTTGGCATAACGTTTTTCATTGGACAATGTTTTAGATTTTCTACTCCAATAGGAAAGAATTATTTGAGAAAATTGATGTAGAAAAGGGGATATTTTCAGGTTCAACATTCTTGAAAAGGCCAAGCACACAAATCTATAAGAAGTTTTTAAAAAGTGACATAAGCCATTATATGACCTAAAGACAAAAGGGATAGGACATCTATATTATACAAGGACTAGTTAGTGATATCTCATGAGTGGTAATATACATTAGCTTCAAACTCAGCCACATCCTAGAAGGCAGTGGTCAAACCAATGGTATAAATACAACCACGATCCAAAAGTTGCTTGGGTATTTAGGGAAGTATTTTTTTAATGGCTTGAATATGAAATGTCCACAGTCTCATGTGCTGCTTTGAGAGGTGTAATGGTTAAGTTTTGTTGTCAACTTGACCTGTTAGCAATCCATAGTAAACTTGAGTAATCTTTTTTTGTGGTTTTTTAATATTTTATTTATTCATTTTCAAGCAGAGATAGAGAAAGAGAGAGAGGGAGAATACACCAGGGCCACCACCTCGTGGTTCTGGCTTATGTGGGTACTGGGGAATTGAAGCCAGGGCCTTAGGCACTGGAGGCAAGTGCCTTAACTGCTGAGCCATCTCCCCAACCCCGAGTAATCTTGAGTGTTATGTAGTAGATTTCCTCCAAATTGAAGACAGAAAAGAGGCTCGGGGATTCAGGAAGTCATGTTAGCTAGAAACAAACATCCCATCCTGGGAAGGCAGTAGAGGAAGGAAATTTCAGAGACTCAGGCAGTTGACAAGTCTGGGAAAGGGTTTCAAGACCCCATCCTAAGGCTATATAAAGGGGAAGGAAATCTTTCTCCTCCTGTCTGGCTGCTGGTGCTTGTTGTGACTTGGATATGCATCCATCCTGCTCATCTATCCCTTCTTCAGCATCTGAATCAAGTTTCCTCAGTTTTTCCAGCCTGGACTGAAGACCAGCAGCTCCCCAGGAAGCCTTTAGGCCTTCAGTGTTGGACTGGCTGAGGCATCCAGCCATGTGGACTAAGCAGCTACTGTTTCCTTGATTCTCGGGCACGCAGACTACTATTGTGGGGCTGCCATGAGCTAATCTAATAAATTCCCTTTTTACTACAATTTATTCTATTGGTTCTGTTCCTCTAAAGAACCGTGACTAATATAAGAGGTACATGAGGTACTTTTATAGTTGTTGTGACAAAATACCTGACAAAGCATTTTAAGGAAGGAAGGAAGGAAGAAAGGAAAGAAGGAAAGAAGGAAGGAAGGAAGGAAAGGAGGGAAGGAAGGAAGCAAAGGAGGGAAGGAAGGAGGGAAGGGAGGAAGGAAGAAAAGAAGGAAAGAAGGGAGGGAGGGTTTATTTTGGTTCACAGTTTGAGGGTCCATCCATCATGGAGGGATAGCACGGCAACAGGAACATGGAATCACATTCACTGTGCAGTCAAGAAGCAGAGAGGGATGGATGCTGGTGCTCAGTTTCCTTTTGTATTCAATCTAGGACTCAAGCCCATGGAATGGAGTTACCACACTTAAGGTATATTTTCCCACTTCAATAAATGTAATGCAAAAATTCTCTCACAAACAAAGCCCAGAGTTTCCCTGGTGATTCTAAATTCCTTCAAGTTGATACTCAGGATTAATGATCACAAAAAGTTAGGGAATTTCAGAAGCTGGGGCCTAGCTGGAGGAAGCAGGTCACTGGAGCCATGTCCTTAAGTACTGTCTCTTGTCTTCCTCTTTGCTTCCTGTCTGCCAGGAGTTATGGCGTCTGTACCCTTGCTGCCATCATAGGCTCCCAATCAAGAGTCAAGGACTATGACTAAAACCATAAGCTAAAAGAGATCTTTTCTTTCAATGGTTTCTCCCAGGTATTTGTTACAATGACAAGAAACTGATGAACTCAATGATTAGCATCAATCATATAGTTGAAGGAGCTGTAAGAAAATTTTCTAATTTGGTATCTTATCCATTTTATGCAACAGAATCCCAAAGATCTCACTATGCTTTGGAAACCACTTCTAAACACTGTCATCACATTTGTCCAATACAGTGTTCTGTGTTTACTGGTCACAGGATACAGATGAACTCTTATTTTCTTCACCAAAATCTTTTATGTACTTGAAGTTAGAAATTAACTTCACTTTTTCTTTTCTAAGTTAAATAACCTCTTTCTTTTATTTTTTCCCCTCACAGAACTTATTTTGTAGCCTTTGGCTAGTCTCCCTGACTGTTTCCCTGTCTCTCACTTTTGAATTTTTTTTTAAGTAACCAGCAACTGAAGAGCTACTCAAAGTCTGAGTAATCCTGAAAACAATGAGGGATTTCAGCACGCTTCCCTTCTACAGATGAAGGGCTGACTTGACTCTGGCAATACCTGGACACATTCCAGATGTGCTTATGTGGGGAGATTCTTCTACTTAAGGCTTTTCTTCTTTTATCTAACAATTTGAATAAAATGGAAATACCACTAAAGGTATGTGGGAAAGTGTTTTTTGGTGGGCCAAAAACCCTAAAAGCAAGTATTCAGATGAAGTAATCAAGTGAAGGGTTGGATTTGGAAAATTTAGTATTTTGAGGTTAATGATGGTTGAGAAACTCTTATGGGTGTGTGAGAGAGATTCTGTCTGCTAACTACTATCTATGAAAAATTTAAACACCCAATAATCATTCAAATTTTTTCCAAGCAGCATGAAATACCACATCACATTATGTTAAGTAACAGGAGGTTACTGAGGGGAATATGACAACACAGCCAGAAAAAAAAACACCAAACTGAAGGTCCAGTTGATGTACATAATATTTTAGGTAGGTATCACTATAAAAAGAAAATATATGCTGATCTGATGGTTAGCCCTAGACCTGAATTAGAGTTTTGATATCTACAGGTGGTAATTTTAGGAAGGCAGCTATGTCCCAACAATATCTTTGGCACTTATATGTATTTGTTTAACTCTGAGTTAGTATTATAAAGTCTTAGAACCTGATACAGGTGTCCCCCACAAACAATTGAATGTGTTCTGATAGATCGATCCTCAGCTGATGGCAGTTTGGGTTTACAATCTCGATGAAGCTGTGTTGTTGGGGGCAGGCTTATGGGGTTATAAGCCAGCTTCCCCTTGCCAGTATTTGGCACACCTTCCTGCCGCTGTTTGCAGTGCTGTGGCAGAGGTGATGTCCAGCCCTCTGCTCATGCCATCGTTTTCCCTGCCAGGATGGAGTCTCCCCTTGAGTCCATAAGCCTAATAAACCCATTCCTCTACAAGCCACTTTTGTTTGGG
This sequence comes from Zapus hudsonius, assembly GCA_004024765.1. Classification (NCBI taxonomy): domain Eukaryota; kingdom Metazoa; phylum Chordata; class Mammalia; order Rodentia; family Dipodidae; genus Zapus; species Zapus hudsonius. Next base: position 8,571 of record PVHP010043302.1, read on the forward strand.
TTCTTTCTGCGCAGCAACTAGAAAGCTGACTGCAACAGAACCTTTTCCTCTTTAAGATGGGGATGCTATTACCCCCACCTTTCTTAACACAGCTGATGTAAGATTCTCATGACTGTAATATTTAGGTGTTTTATAAATAATGGGATACCTATACCGACTGAATTTGATTTGATATTCCATATTCTACTGATTCTAGAGTAAATTGTTTCTACCTAATAAATTCTAAATTTAGGATATATAATTGTTAGCTTATTATATTTTAATTAGTTGTTTTTAATTAATGTCATGTAAAATATATTAAAATCAATGAGTTTTAGAAATAAGAGGTTGGAAATGGTAAGAATTCTATACAACTGTCAGTTATTCATAAAATGGAACTGTGGTATAGATCAATTGTAAGGTGTTTGCCTACTATACCCTGAGTTCCATCCTCAGTATTACAAACAAGTATTCACAAAATAAATTTTTAAATAGACTCTAGGTAAACCAGAAATGTGTATATTTGTTAACCTATATGGACCACACTCTCCAAAGGAGATTGTGCTTGTATTTTTCAGGATGCAGCGAGAGAGCTGGGGCCCATTTAACCCTAACAACCGACCGTAGGCCGATAGCTGACATTCTGGCAAGAGAGGAGCCACCACAGTCATACCATGGAGGATCCATATGGAACCTCGCAGAGAATGACGGGAGGAACAAGGGACCCACAGCCACAGACATTCAACCTACACAGGATAAGCCAGTGAGACAGAAACCAACAATCTTCGACACAAAGACCCCTAAACTCACAATCTTAAAGCAGCCTTAATAATCATCCACCATGACTCAGGGAACTATGAGGAAGAGGGGGTGGAAAGATTGTAAGAGCCGTGGTGGGGGAGACTATCCAGAGGCATGGCACCCTACAGCAACAACACACTTGAGCCAGGAGGTCTGGGCTGAGTACTAGGCTATCCAGGGCCCCCTGCCACAAGGACTGGTCCAGATGGTATACGGAGGAGGATATCCAGCTGATTGGGGATGGGGAGGGGGACATTGGGGAATTGGGGATAACAACTCATTGTTTGCCCACTGAATAATGTAACACATTATGGACAATAAATATATATTTAAGATAAAAAAATAAATTTTTATTAGAAGTTTCCCTTGTTTAAGGAATCCAGTATAAAATGAAAGTGAATTATGACCTGGTCCCTAATCTCAAGGAGTACACTGCATGAAGCAAATAAGTTAGAATAACTCAGATACCCAATATCATGTAATATGCACCATTTGAGTAGCATCCTAAACTTAGCAGTGCATGAACGCAGACAGGAAGAAATAATGTTCAAGAAGGGCAATTAGGGAAGCATCATGGTGGAGTTAGCCCTTGGGCCTGTCTCATCAGGGGATTTCTATCGTAACAGGTATTTGGAAAGGATAGCACTACACACACAGGAAAAGTAAGGCAAGCACATCAAGATGCACGTGCATAGGGTAGAACATTCAGAGAACAGGAAGCATGCTGCCAGGGGAAGCAGATGGACTATGTGGACTCAGTCTAGTAAGACTTCTGAGGCAGGAGTAGCCAAATAAAAGAACACTACTGATAGCAACATCTGACAAAGGATGTACAAATGGACTGTAACAGAGGCTGGAGAGCCAGGCTCATACCTTTAATTCTGACACTTGGGGGGTTAAGGTTGGAGAATCACCATGAACTTGAGGCCAGTCTGGGCTACAGAGGGAGTTCCAGATCAGTTTAGGCTACAGGGAAAATGAATCAAAGAAAGACTCTGGAGACAATCTTCCAAAAGCAGTTATGCTTAGGCTTGTAAAATCTAGAAAATGGTAGATGGTAGGGGGCAGAAAGACGATGACAAATTGTATCAGTTATTTGTGAAGTTTTGCCTATAATACCTGATAGAAACAACTTAAAGGAAGAAAAATTTACCTTGGCTCACATTTTCAGAACTTGTAGTCCATCAACTGGCCACATCATGGGATGAAGACAAGATATTAGAACTGAAGGGCCAGTGACCCATTTCCCCAACCATGCAGAAAGTACCAGTAACTCCCAACAATCTATTCAAGCCTTGAAACCATCAATGGTTAGAGATCTCATGGTCTGAGTATCTCTGAAAATATGCTCAAAGTGACATCCAGGGACATGCTTTACTAATATCCTTTGTGTTTATTAACATAATCAGGCTGACAATATCATACACATGAACATCCAAGTTATAATAGTTAAATGCTAAAAATCTATCATGAGAGAATCCTAGAGAAATTCCATTTCTCTGGGATATTGGGACAACTAGACAGAAAGGACACAGAGTTGATGTGGGGTTGCATGTGCATGAGGGACAGGAACTGTGTGCTTGGTTTATCATTGTGTCCAAGGTCTATGGCTATTCCTAGCACATATTTACAATAATTGTTCCTTGTTATTTCTTTTCTCTAAGATTTAGTGTGTCTGTGTGTGTGTGTTTCTTGTTATTGGGAACCAAACCCAAGGTCTTGCACATGTTAGATAAGTGCCCTGCTACAAAGCTACATCTCCACCCCTCCCTTTGTGTCTTGAATTCAATCCTACAATATGTATTGTGCATATGCCTTGTGTTCCACACTAGGCACCAGGAATGGAAGGGAGGAATGGGGGTTGGGGAGATGCTTTAGTGGTTGCAACTGAATGCCTAACTGAATGCAGTGTTTTGAATAAAATGTCCCCTACATTTCTACAGGCTCATGTGTTTTGAATACTTGGTCCTCTGCCAGTGGCAATTTAGGGAGGTTATAGAGACTTTGGGAGGTAGAGCCTTGCTGGATGAGGGGGGAGCCTTGAGGTTCTCTGAGCCCTGGTGGGTGTGATAGAGCTGTCTTGTTTAGTTTTAAGCACCAGACTTTAAGAACCTTGATGAGTCTTAGTTCTCCCCCAAACTTACCACCATTTGCCTAAAAAAAAGCTCCAAAGGTATGAGCCGTCTCCAAGCTCAGTTCTTAGACTATTTCTGTTCTCTGATGTGGAGATGTAACCCAGGCTTCCTACTGAAACCTGTCATGCTTTCCCAACCATGATGAAACCTCCCTTTGAAACAGCAAGCCGAAATAAACCCTTTCCTTTCATGAGCTGCTTCTGGTTGGGTGTGTTGTCCCAGGAATGAGAAGATAAATAAACCCATAAGCTTGGAGCTAGAAAGGAGGAAAGCATAAGTAGGAAACTTAGGGGATAACTAACTGCTCCTGCTCATGGGAGGAATCCATGCCTAGTACTGGCAACTAAATGGAAAGCCTGTGGCTTAGGAGGTCATAGACCCCCATAGGAGAAGCTACCACTGTACTTCAGCTAAATGGATGCATTGTGTCTATCCAATCGCCTTCTAAATGGTTATGTTAATGCTTATAGATTAGGGCTCTTCTCACTTTTGGTCAGAGGAGCTTTTTTGGCAAATGGTGGTAAGTATTGGGGAGAACAAGACAGCTCTATCACACCACCAGGGCTCAGAGAAAATTGTGGAAGTGGTGGCAGAAAGAACATCATTGCCAGTAGAGTAGCTTTTCTATGGAGAGGGTGGCAGACACTGAGGAGACTCAACATTCATCAAAATATTGAACATAAGAAGCTGTTGAGTGCTCAGTGCTAAGATGGCTCTATCACACCCTCCAAGACTCAGAGAACATTGTGGAAGAGGGGGAGAAAAGGATGTAAGAGTCACAGGGTAGGAGGGAGTACTTTGGGGCACTGTCCTCCAGATATGACCTCACTGTAAACGCTGTTGCCTCCATAAGACCTGCACAACATTGAGTCCATCAATATTTTGACAAAGGGTGGAAGAGGACAGTAAGAATGAGACATTAAAGCAGAAGCTCTGTGGATAGGGATAGGGAGGAGGGGACAAAATAGAGCAATGAGAAGGTAATATGATCAAACTATAGAGTGTTCATGTACTAAAATTCTCACAAAGGTTATATAACTTAAGAAATATGGGAATTAATGGGAAGAAGTGTGTTAGTGGGAGGAGGAAAACAAGAGGGTAGTTGGGGGAATAAGATCAAAATATATGTATGAAAATGTCAAAAATAAATGATTTTTTAAAAGTGGGGAGCTTAAACCTCTGACACAAGGGGACTATATATGAATCGATTTGGTGTGCTCCAGAAAGGAGACCCATGGCTTTGATAGAGTACTGAAGTTGGGAAAAAGCAGAAGGTCCAGGGTAGGGGTGGTGGATGAAGCAAAGTGAAGGACTCAGAGTCCTTCTAGGGACTGAGGTATAGGAGTTGAAAACAAATGTTACCGGAACAAAGTGGCCAAGTGGTATGTGAGATTAGTAAGGTGGTGGAAGAGACAAGGGACTCCAGGAAAACAGGATAATCAGGACAGTGTAGTCATCCAGGAGGGAGAGAGCAGGCTAGACCAGAAGCTGTCATCTGGCGAACTGAACAAAGCATGCACTTCAGCAAAACAGTAAGACAGAGGGGATTGTCTCAGGTATTCTCTCATGCTACCTATACTGTATACTAGGTATTAAGTTATGGGTAAGGAACACATTAGTAGATCTTTACTGTACTTGTCTCCACTATGCACAGGGCAACCTGGAGCTATGTTAGGCCACAGCTAGAGTGGATGGGACATAGGCTTTGCAGTGACACAGGCCAGGGATTATTGCCTGGCTCCATACTGTCCTGTATAGAGTTGACACTCATATGGTTCATAGTTACAAGAAAAGTGGTAGGTAACAGGGATACATTGTAGCCCGAAGTGTCTACCATAGGATTTAGTATAGAATAGCAGCTCAAGAAGTATTTACTGACTTTGTTCAACAAATATTAAGTACTGTCTACATGTCAGGTATAGTTTGTGGCACTAGGGATGCATAGGAGATAGAAGAAAATATTTCTGAGGTCCATTGATAACTTTTACATTCAATTTATACCCAAGGTATAAACAAAATCATTTTACTTTTTCTATAATTTTTTAAACTTTTCTTGAAGTCTGAGTTTTTTTTCTGTCAAGAGTTAAAAAAAAAACTGCTGAGAAGTATCTAATAAATAAAATTTAGAGGTTCTTAAAAACTGGCACTAATTTTGAGATTAAAATTAAACATGGTACAGAACATAGTTTGTCCAAACAAGCCATTTACTATACCATAGAATACAGTAGTGGTGTATCAGAGGGCTCCTGTCCTGAAGGATCCTGGAATAGAATAAGAATGGTAAGACAGACACAGAGTTATTACATGCTAAAACAACAGTAGGATCTCCAAATGTGTGTTGTCTTTTCTTGTCTGCTTAAAAGGTTACTTCCATAAGTATGCATTTACTCCCAGCTCTACTGATCAAATAAACTGGAAACTGTCATTTGCTATCTATGTCACAGCTACTTGAGTGTATCTGGGTCTTCTGCTAGATGGTGAACTCTGGCTTGAGGGCTGAGCTTTGTATTTCCTTCTAAAAGCAGCATGGTGACTACTAAGGACTGGAGAATATGTTGTAAGAATACAGAGAAGTGACAGCTGAAAGCTCATATATCTTTACATCAGCTTATGAAAAAAATCACATGTACAATAATAAACACAACAAAAGCCCAGGGCAGTTTGTTGAAACAAGAAGTTACTTCACTTTTAAAAAGGCCATTTGAGCACCGGATCCCATACTCTTGGGCTCCCAAGAAAAGAGGCACTATGCGAGTGACTACCAGGAAGGCTTTTAAAAATAGAAGCTAGGTAATCCAGATTGTTGTATATTTGTTAACCAATACTGACCTCATTCTCCGATGGAGATTGTGTTTGTATTTTTCAGGATAGAGTGAGGGAGCTGTGGCCCATATTATCTCAACCAACCGACTGCAGGCAGAAAGCTGAGATCCTGGCATGAGATGAGCCACCACAGTCATATCAGGGAGGATCCATAGGGAACTCAGCAGACAATGAATGATGAACAGGGACCTATAACCACAGTCATTCAATCAACACAGAATAGGCCATTGAGACAGAAACCAAGGATTTTTGACACAAGGACCCCTAAGCTCGCAACATTAAAGCAGC
>PVHP010043303.1:0-14612 GCA_004024765.1 Zapus hudsonius
TTTCTTCTCCTTCTGGGATCCCCATGATCCTGAGATTAGGTTTTTTTATGGTATCCCACATTTCCCTTGAGTCTTGTTCACTTGCTCTTTTGAATTTTGTCAAGTTTCTGATTTCTTGCGAATTCTCCTCTGTTTTGTCTTCCATGTCTGAGGTTCTGTTTTCCCAGTGGTTAATCCTGTTAGTAAGAGATTCTAGGGATGTTCATATTGTTTCAAGATGGTTTTTGTTTTCTGCTACTTCTTTTTGGGTTGCTTCCATCAATCTGTTGAGATGTGTTTTCATTTCAAGGTTTGATTTAATTACTTCTTCCTGACAGTCATTCTTATATTTGCAGATGTCTTCAGTTAATTTGGAAAGCTGGTTTTTGATACCTTCAGTTTGCAGGTTTGTCTTTAGTTCTGATATGTCTTTTCTGAAGTCCATTAGGTTCTCTCTCCTCAATTATATTAAGCCTGGTGGCAAAGCTAATGAGCTGTCTTTGAACTTTTTCAATATGTTGGTCCATCTTTGCTTGCATGACTGACCATGTATGATCCCAGGTCCCGGTCAGCAGGTCAAAAACAAAGACAAAAACAAAAATTAAGCAAGGATATGTATTAGCAAGGACCTGGAGGGGTGGGACATACGCTGGAGAACAGGAGTATGGGGGTAAATTAAGATTTCCTCAAGATCTGTACCAGTATGTGTAGGGTTTATTGTCTTGTCTTCCTGGGCCTGACTCTGCTCACTCTCTTTGGTGGCATCGTTGTTGCCATTTGGCATGGTTTCCTCATCTGGTGATATATTCTTGCGTTGAGGTCTGCCCATTTCGATTCCAGTTGAGTTGATTGGTGGGATGCCTTTGCTCTGATTTAACTTTGCTAGTGTGTTCTGGGAGTACACTGGACTCCACAGGTAGGGTTGGGCACTCACTTGTTTAATCTGTGAGTGTGTGTGCCCTCAGATCACTGGCTGGACTTTGATGGTGATACTGGGGGTACCCTGTTAGAGGAGGGTGTGGGGCTGTGGGGACTAAGTAGGCAGAGGGTGGGGTGCCAGGTCCTATGTAGCCTGCTATGGGGTGCGGAGCCCCTTAGGGGTAAAGTACAATGAGGTAAGGTGTCAGCTGCCTGTCACTGCCGCCCAAGGACTATTTATCACATGGGGAAACTGTGGGAACCAGGTTGCGGGCAAACCACAGGAGCTGGCGGGCACGTGGGGAGACTGCAGGACCCGCAGCTTGAGGATACCTCAGGGACCAGCACTTGGGGATTACACAGAATCAGTGGGCTGGGGTACCATGGGAAGCCGGGGTTGGGGAAACTGCGGGGGTAGACAGGCAGGGAAAACCACAGGGGTAAGGTCTCAAGGAAGCCTCAGGGTTCGGTGGGCAGAAAGTACCACAGAGGAGGGAAGAAAAAGAAAAGGGAAGAGAAAAAAGAGGGAAAAATTAAAATAAAATAAAGGAGTAAACAAGAAAAAAGACTGGCAAAAACCTGAAGGGAGGGGCTGGGCAGATGTGCTGGAGATGTGGAGGCCAGGGGGAGGAGCTCTGTAGGAGCCCAGGTCCCAGTTGGCAGGTCAAAACAAATAAACAAATAAAAAAAGTAAGCAAGGAAATGGATTCGCAAGGGCCTGGAGGGGTGGGGCAGATGAGGTGAAGATCTGGATCCTGGGGGGATGGGCTACGTAAGAGCCCAGGTTCTGGTTGGCAGGCCAAAAACAAAACAAAACAAAAAAAACAAACAAACTAAAAAGAGTAAGCAAGGATATAGATTAGCAAGGGCCTGGAGGGGTTGGGCAGACGGGCTGGGAACCTGAAGGCCTGAGGGGAGGGGCCACGTATGATCCCAGGTCCCGGTCAGCAGTTCAAAAACAAAAACAAAAACAAAAATTAAGCAAGAATATGGATTAGCAAGGACCTGGAGGGGCGGGACATACGCTGGAGACCAGGAGTATGGGGGAGGGGTTACATAGGAACAAGCGAAAAAGAAAAGAAAAATAAAAGGGAAAAAAAAGAAGAAAAAAGTTGAAAATGAGAGACACTCAAGGGCCCAGAGGGACAGGATAGACGCGCGGAACATGCAGAGGGAGGGAACCCGAGGGAAGCCAGCAGAGGCTGAGGAAAAGCTTCTGTCGGCCGGCAGGCTGAGGCTGCTCTGGCAGGGCTTGCCGGTTCGTGACAACTCACTGCCTCCGGCGAGCACTGGTCCTAGATGGAGGCTTCCACTGGTGAGAATCCTGTGCTGGGAGGTGTCTGCAGCTCAGAGCGTGACTACAGCTTATGTCCACGACCTGGATCCCTGCTGAAAACCCTGACCCTTGTTTTCTGAGGGACGTGGCGTGTCTGCTAGTCAGCCATCTTGAACCGAACTGACCTCCCTTGTCATTTCTGATTTTGTTGATTTGGGCCTTCTCTGTTCTTCATTTTATTAGATTGGCCAGGGGTTTGTCAATCTTATTGACTTTTTTGAAGAACCACCCTCTTGATTTGTCTATTTTTAAAAATTGTTTTTTTCATTTCCAAGTCATTAATCTCAGTTGTGACCTTATTTCCTTGTGTCTTGAGCTCCTAAGTTTGAACTTTTCCATCTGTTCTAATGACCTTAGGTGGGAAGTTAGGTTGTTTATTTGAGACCTCTCTGTCTTTATTATGAAGTCATTCAGTGCAATGAATTTCCCCCTTAGTACAGCCTTCATTGTGTCCCACAAGTTCTGGTAGGTAGTTCACTATTATCATTTGTTTCTAGGAAATTCTGAATTTCCTGTCTGATTTCTTGCTTGACCCATTCATTGTTCAAGAGCAAGTTGTTTTGACACCCATATCTGTTGACATTTTTCTCCCATTTTTTCTCCCATTTTTTTTCTCCCATTGTTGATTTCTAGCTTTAATGCGTTGCAGTCTGATATGATGCAGGGGGTTACATCAATCTTCCTAAATTTGTTGAGGGAAGATTTATGGCCTAGTACGTGGTCAATTTTGGAGAAGGTTCCATGTGCTGCTGAGAAGAATGTATAATCTGTGTCTTTGGGGTGAAATGTTCTGTAAATGTCTGTTATCCTTAGCTTGTCTATAGTGTTGTTGAGCGACTTTATTTCCCTGCTTGTCTTTTGTTTGGAAGATTTGTCTAGGGATGAAAGTGGAGTGTTAAAGTCTCCTACTATGATGGTGTTGGCATCTATTTCTGCTTTTTTTTGAGTAATTTATGCTTTATGAACTGAGGGGCCCTTGCATTTGGTGTATACATATTTAATATAGTGATGTCTTCTTGTTGGATTGTTTCCTTGATGAGTAGGAAATGGCCTTCATTATCCTTTTTCATTGATTTTGGCTTAAAGTCTATTTTGTCAGATATTAGAGTATTTACACCCACTTTTTTATTTTTCGAACATGCATAGGAAATTGTTTTCCATCCTTTTACCCTCAGTAGGTTACTGTCCTTAGTGATAAGGTGCGTTTCTTGAAGGCAACCGATGGAAGGGTCCATTTTTCTGATCTACCTTGCTGTCCTGTGTCTTTTTATAGGAGAGTTAAGCCCATTTACATTCAAAGTTTAACTGTGAGGTTTGCTTTAAGCCCTGCCATGTTGGAGAGATTCTGGTGGCTGATGTCTGAGCTGTTGTTGCTATCTCTTTGGTGTTACCTTGCTTGTTTTCTGTTCCTTTCCTGAGGTTGGTTGGTTGTTTCATCTGCATGGGATATCTCATGTAGTATCTTCTGAAGGTTTGGCTTTGTGTTCAAGTAATTGTAGAGCTGGTTAGTTTCATGGAATACTTTCATTTCTTCACCTATTATGATGGATAACTTTGTTGGGTACAGTGGTCTAGGTTGAATTCTGTATTTCTTTAGATCTAGAATTGCTTTTATTCCAGGCTCTTCTGGCTTTTAAAGTTTCTATGGAGAAGTCTGCAGTGAGTCTTAAGAGTTTGCCTTTGTAGGTGATGAGTTTTCTTTCTCTTCCTGCTCTATGTACTCTCTCTTTACCCTTGAAGTTTGCATTGTAACTAAGATAGGTCTTGGAGAGGTCCTCATTTGATCCAATTTGTTTGGGGTCCTGCATATATCTTTTAGATGTACAGGATTATATCTAGCAAGGTAAGGAAAGTTTTTTTGAATAATTCTGTTGAAAACATTTTCTAATCCCCTAGCCTTGTTTTCTGGGTTCCCCATGATCCTGATATTAGGTCTTTATATGTTAGCCCACATTTCTCTCAAGTCTTGTTCACTTGCTCTTTTGAATTTCATCAAATTTCTGATTTCCCTCATATTCTTCTCTGGTTTGTCTTCCATGTCTGAGGTTCTGTTTTCCCAATTATTGATTCTGTTGGTGAGAGATTCTAGGGAGGTTCTTATTACTTCAATATGATTTTTGTTTTCTGAAACTTCTTTTTGGTTTGCTGCTATCATCCTGTTGAGATGTGTTTTCATTTCAAGGTTTGATTTAATTACTTCTTCCTGATACTCAATCTTATATTTGCACATATCTTCACTTAATTTGAATAGTTGGTTCTTGATACCTTCAGTTTGCGGGTTTGCTTTTATTTCCATCATTTCTCTTCTTAATTCCATTTGATTCTCCTCTCCTATATTAACCCTGGTGGCAAAGCTTGTGAGCTGACTTTGTGCTCTTTCCATGATCAACATGAAGTTCTCCTTAGGATCTGTGCCAGTATGATCGGGTTTAGTGTCATGTCATCCTGTGCCTGCATTTGCTCGCTCTCTTTTGTAGTATTGTTGTTGTCCTTTGGTGTGGTTTTCTAAGCTGGTGTAATATTCTTGTGTTGAGGTCTGCCCATTTCAATTCCACTTGGTGTGATTGGTGGGATGCCTTTGTGTTGTCTACACTGTGTTAGTGTGGATGGGGAGTACACTGGGCTCTACTGGTAGGGTTGAGTACTCACTCATTTTATCTGTGAGTGTGTGTGCCCTCAGATCACTGGCTGGGCTTTGATAGTGATACAGGAGGTAACCTGCTGGGGGTGTGTGGGGACTAGGTAGCCAGAGGGTGGGTTGTCAAACCCTATGTATCCTGCTGGGGGGTGCGGGGCCCCTCAGGGACTAGGTAAGATGGAGGAAGGGAGTCAGCCATCTGTCATGGGCTACCCAGGGACTATTTATGGTGTGGGGAAACCACAGGAACAAGCCCCCAGGAAAACCGCAGGAGCTGGCATTGCGTGGGGAAACCGCAGAAACCGGGGCTCAGGGATACTTCGGGGACTAACAGGGGTCAGCGGGCAGGGAAACTGGAGCGAGCCAGTGCTGGGGAAGCTGTGGGGTACTGTTGCTTGAGGAAGCCATGGGATTTAGTGGGCGGGAAAAACCGAGGAGGAAGGAGAAAGAAGAAGAAGAAAAAGAAAAAAAAATAGAGATGTGGAGGCCCAGACCAGGGGAAAAAACACTAGGGAAGCTGGCAGAGGCTGTGGGGGGAAAGCCTAGGGTTGGCAGGCTGGAAAAAAAAGAGACAAGGAGGCCAAGAGCAGGAAAATACATGGAAGAAAGCCGGCAGCTCGGCGGGAAAGCTGGGGGCCGGCAGTCGGGAAAAAGGAAACAAAGAAAAAAATACACAGGAAGGGGGAAAAAAAAGAAAAGAGACAAGGAGGCCAGGAGCGGGAAAATATGTGGAGGGAAGCTGGCAACCAGGTGGGAAAGCCACGGGTCTGCTGGCGGGCTGAGGCTGCTCAAGCAGGGCCCACAGCCTGGGCTGTGGCTGGGTGACTCATTGCCTCTGGTGAGCGCTGATCCTCAATGACAGCTTCCAGTCGGCAGGATCCTTTGCTGGGAAGTGTCTGGAGCTCAGAGTGTGGCCGTAGCTTGTGCCCACAACCTGGGTCACTGGAAACACTGATCCTTGTTCCCTGAGTGCCATGGTGTAGCTGCTTGTTGGCCATCTTGAACCGGAACCTAGTTGGTATAGTTTCTGCTGGTCCTCCCATTGTTGATTTCTAACTCTAACACGTTGTGGTCTAATATGATGGTGTGGGCTATTTCAATCTTCCTGAATTTGTTGAGGCATCTTTTATGACCTAATATGTGGTCTATTTTGGAGAAGTTTCCATGGGCTTCTGAGAAGAATGTATATCCTGTGTCCTTGGGATGGGATGTTTTTTATATGTCTGTTAGGTTTAATTGATCTATGGTATTGTTAAGCTGCATTATTTCCTTGCTGACCTTCTGTTTGGATGATTTTTATAGAGATGATAATGATGTATTAACGTCTTCTACTATGATGGAAGTAGAGTCCATTTCTTTTTTTTCAGTAAATTTTGTTTTATGAAATGGGTTACACCTATTTTTGGTGCTTACATATTTATGATAGTGATATTCACCTGTTGGATCATTCCTTTGGTATGGTAGATGTGATATTTGTCCTTTTTAATTAATTTTGGTTTAAAGTCTATTTTGTCACATATTAATGTAGTTACACCCACTTGCTTTTTCTTTCTGTTTGCTTGGAAAATCGTTTTCCATCCTTTTACCCTGAGGAGATTTCTGTCTTTATTGTTGAGGTGTGTTTCTTGAAGGCAGCAGATGGAAGGGTCCATTTTTCTGATCCATCCTGCTTATCTATGCCTTTTTATAGGAGAGTCAATTCCATTTATAGTCATAGTTATAACCTTGAGGTTTGTTTTAAGCTCTGCAATATTGTAGGGTATACAGGGGTTGATGCCTCCCATGTTATTGTTAGCCCTGTAATTTTGATTACCATGTTCTTTCTCTATTAGAATCCTGAGGTGGGTCACTTGTCTCTTCTGTGTGGAATATCTCCCATAGTATCCTCTGTAAGTTTGGCTTTGCATTGATATAATCATTGAGCTGGATTTTTTTCATGGAATGCTTTCAATTCTCCATCTATCATGAGGGACAACTTTGCTGGGTAAAGTAGTCTAGGATGGAATCCATGATACTTTTGGCCTAGAAGAGCATTGTTTCAAGCCCTTCTGGCCTTCATGGTTTCTAATGAGAAATCTAAGGTAAGTCTGATGGGTTTGCCTTTAAAAGTGATGCCCTGTTTCTCCCTTCCTGCCTTGGGCACTCTCACTTTAATTTCTATGTTTAACATATTAACTAAGATATGTCTTGTTGAGTTCCTTCTTTGGTCCTTTCTGCTTGGAGTTATGTGGGCTTCTGATATCTGGACCAGCCTTTCTCTTGTAAGATAAGGAAATTTTTCTTGTATAATTTTGTTGAAAATACTTTCTATGCCTTTGACCTGGGTTTCTTCTCCCTCTGGGATCCCCATTATTCTGAGATTTGGTCTCTTTAGGGTATTCCACAAATCCCTCATATATTTTTTTTAAATTTTAAAAATATTTTATTTATTCATTTTCAAGGAGAGAGAGAGAGAGAGAGAGAGAGAGAGAGAGAGAGAGAGAGAGAGAGAGAGAGAACACTAGGGCTACCACCTGTGGGTCTGGCTTATGTGGGTCCTGGGGAATTGAACTGGGGGCCTTAGACACTGGAGCCAAGTGCCTTAACCGCTGAGCCATTTCTCCAGCCCAAATCCCTCATATTTTGTTCATATGATTTTTTGAAGTTACTGAAGCCTATGGAATCCCTATTCGTTTCTTGTCTTTTCAAATTCTGAGAATCTGCCTCTAGGTTATCAATTCTGGGACTCAAGGATTCAAAGGTGGCTTTTAAAATCTGTTTGATTTTTGGTTTCTGTTACATTTTTGTTCATATTTTTCATTTCTCTGGTGAGTTCTAATTTCCAATCTACTTTTGTTTTTTCTAATGTTTCCTGGACTTCATTCTTGAGTTTGCTTAAGTCCTCATCAAACTTAATCAGCTGATTGTCAACTCCTCCCATAGTTGGTTCCCTTTCAATTCACTTAATGTGTTTTCAAAGTCAGTCAGATTTTTCTCCAATATGTTCAGTCCGATGTCTATGCTTGTATTCCTGAGTTTTATCTCATTTACATCTTTTTTTGACAATTTCATTGCAGCCATCATCCTGGTCATGATCTCATTGAAGTTATGACAAGGAGATAATTCATTCTCATTTTGGGATTTTGGTTTTGTTATTTTTCCCTGCTTTCTCATTGTCTTCTTCCCTTGTAGGACTATGGGACCTAGTTTGGGGAGTCTCTGCTTGAATTGCTGTCATTTTTTAATGTTACTTTTTGTCTATTTCTGAATAAGAGTCTAGTTTTCTTGATGTGGGGGCCAATATGAGTTGTCCTTGAGTATGCAGGGCATGTTCTTTTCTGTGTACCAGTTGGGTTTGGGATAGTGCTGTGACCACAAATGCACTAGTTGCAGAGTTTATGTGTGTGCCAGCAGTTCTGGACAAGTGTCTGGTATGCAATATAGTGTGGGTATCAGAGATCTCCTCTGGCTGTAGTCACCACTGTGTCTTGCTACTGGGGCTCAGGGATATTCAGAGAAGACCCAATTGCTCCTCTTCCCTTTTTGTATCCCAGCTGGGTGGGCTTTAGAGACCTCCCTGTTACCCCTCTGGCAGGTGTTTGAGAGAGAACTTTTGTCCTCTAGTTGTAATTGGAACAAGGCTCCAATGTGTGTATGTGTGTGGCAGTGCTATTCAGTGTGTTATGCCTGGAACAATGCTACACCAGTAGGTTAAAACTGAACAAGTATCTCTCCAGTCTGAGGCATTCTTACCTGAGTCAGGTTCTATAATTCACCAGACTGGAACACCCTGCACCTGAGTGCTCAGGCTGTAGTCTCCACACAAGCCTCCTCCCTACTTGGGTAGCAGGCAGGTGCATTCTCCTTGGTTTCCACTTAATCTCCAGACACAAATACACCCAACACTCTTCATATTCTTCACCTGACTGGAGCACCCTGCACCTGAATGCTTGGGCAGTGGCTGCAGGCATTATTTGACTTTGTTTCCCCTGGAGCTCCAGACTGGAATAGGCCCAGTGCTCTTGACCAGTCTGGAGCTCACAGGACTGGGTTCTACCTTTCTCCTCTAGTGGGCAGTGATGTGCCCACAGAGAGTACTACCCCCCACCACACTCTTTTGACCAGCTCCCTCCTTTCCACAAAACACGTCTCACCAACTTTATTAGGTGTGTATAGACCTGTGTGAATGTGGCTGAGTCTCGCCTGCTCTCTCTTCTTGTCCCAGTGGCCGCCTTCGCTGCTGAGCTCTGCATATCTGTGTGAGCCATTAATGTCCATGTTGAGACTTCCTGTTGGAACCACAGCTGGGGCTGGTCTATCTTCCTTGTCGCTGGTCCCACTGCATCAGCCTCTGATAACCCCAAAATGGGGGAAAGAGGAAAAAAGAAAGAAAACATATAAAGTGGAAAGGCAGAATGCCCTCCCACCCTTTTTCTTCCTCGAGAGGCCTTGAGCTGTGGCTGGGACCCACATGTCTGTAAGAGCTTCTGTTTGTGTTAATTCTCTACCTGTCTCCTACTTTTCTACTGGTTTAAAAATTTCCTTATACCTGTTCAGTTTTCAGACTGATGGTGTGCTTTCCTATTATTGTATCTTTATCTCCCCTCTGTCTGCACTGGTGTGGTTAGCATGCTGCCATCTTCCCAGAATCCTCTATGTGTTTGTTCTTGTGTGTTATTCTTGTGGGCTCATCTCTTCTTATCTGGATATTTTATTCTGTATAGAAGCAGGTCTAATAGAACTTCAGTGTTCCTGCTGCAGTGTGGTGTCAAGAACCCTCCAGACCTTGTCACCTAGTTAGGTGTGGGCACCTTGATCTATTCCAAGTCAAGAAATTATTCCTGACACAGTATTCCTAGGTCATGCCCCCCCCCCTTCAGTGATACTCCACATGACTGGGATGTCTTCCCTCTGAGGGCAATGAGGAATCCTGGCTTTAAGCAGAGAGCCTAACTATAACCCCACCCTGATATCTCTGGCTTCTACAATCACAGCCACCTGCCGCTCAGCAACTTGCTTCTGGATAGCTCTGTTCTACTTCCAGGCCACAAGGAACAAAACTTAAATTTTAAAGTGACTCAGTCTTCTTTTTTTGTATTTTCCCTGCTCTGTGCTTCGAGAAGAGGTAAAGTATGGTGTGTGGAGTGACTGTTACCTTGACTGGATGGCTATTCCCTTTGGAAATGCTGACTGTTTGCATATGTCTGAAATTTGTTCTTTGATAGGGGGTCATGCTCCTCTCGGTTGCAGGGAGATAAACTTCAGTGAACTTTTCTCTTGTTCTTGTCCATATCCAATGATTCATGGGACAGAGGACTGAACTTGAGCCACAAGGAAGTGGCCATTTGTATGGGAATTGCACATCTACTCAGGAGCAGTCTTGGCAGGCTACTTCTCTGGAAGTCTGTCACCAGCTGCCCTGGCAAACTCTCTCCAGCTGGTTGGCATGCCTGACCCAGTCCTTGCTCTGCATAACAGACTGTGTGGGCAGCCTAAGTGCCACCAGAATAGGACTGTTCTCCCCGCCAGCTGCTGGGCACCTCTGCGTATGTAGGCCTTGCTCTGTTCCAGGGATGTTTGGGTGCCAGGACCTGGGAGAGCACAGTGACAATGTGACATTCCGCCAACTTTATTTCATGTTCTTGCTTCACTCTTTGGGGTTGAAGACAGTGGGCAGGAATGTCCTGGTCTCCTCTTGCCTGCACAGCTACTTTAACATTCCTGAAATTTCTTTTTGTTAGTATTCATGTATATAGCTCTTGAGAGGGGATCACATTTGTCCTGCTGGATTCATGTGTTCAAATTGTGGACATATTACCATAGCTAGGGTTTTGTTTACTTTAGTTCCATCATAATTATAAGGACTTGGGGACCAATAGCAAAGGCATGAGAGGCATTTTCCCACCCATCTGTGCATCTATTTCATAAATGTTTCTTTGTATTCCCCTCATGGGCCAGACACTGTTGTAAGCACTGTGGGTGGGTTCTCTATCCTTGGGGCACGTTCATCCTAATAGCAAGAGGAGACACAGGACATGGATAAAGAGGACATTTTTGGCATGATAAGAACTATGTTTAACATAAAGTCAGGTGATGTCTGAAAAAGCACTTTGGGGTTTGTGTGTGGGGAAAACATTTATAAAGGCCATTTTGAAGCTGCGACCCTATGCCTAGGCTCCAGAGATGTGTGTGAAAAGTGCTCCAGACACACACAGCAGCTAGTGAAATGGCCCTTAGGCAGGAATGAGCTCTATATGTTTCAGGATATCTTTGATTTTTCCAGGCTAACTGAATGTTCTCATACTAAGCCATTTAGCATTGAACAAACTTGCTTACTGTCTCATATCTTAGGCATTCATTTTATTGCTTAATTGATTAATTGATTTTTGCTTCAACTTTGGGTGGGGGGAATTGAACTTTTTTTGTTAAGCTTACCATGACTCTGCATCTTCTAGGTGTTACTTAAAAGTTGATCAGTTCTAGATTTTCGCACAGTTCTCAAGACAAGGTCTTCTGAAGGTCATATTTCCATGGACAGAGTTTAGGGGCCATGGGCGAGAATATTGGAATGGTGCTGTCTCCCGGTCAGCAGCTGTTTACTTACAGATTTTATATGTCAATATGTGTATGACTATTTTCCAGCCATTTGAAGACAGAATTCTGTAGCCACAAAATGATGAAAGTCAAACGGTAGAAAATCAGTAAGATCTATGTCTACTGTCGATCTTGTTTCCTCCACAGGCTAAGCTCCCCCTTGGCACTTGGCAAGTAGACTTGTTGGATGGAGTCAGAGGGACATACAAAGGCTGAAGCATAGCATCTCCAACACAGAGGCCATGTCCATCAGGGACGATATTTCTACCATCTAATTAGACATCACTGTTGATGTCCATCACCACCAAAGCAAACCTTCCTACACAGCATGGAAGCAATTGCATTCAAATGCAGCCGTAGAGTCCAATAATCTCCTTGGAATAGACAAATAAATTTTGAAATCATTTATAGATGATGTACCAAATCTGTGTGGCATCTGCTCATTGTAGGGGGGAGACAAATTTCTCTGTGGAGGGTGCTCATGCGATGATGTTGCTGCTTTCCTGTGACAAGTTGGGCAAACAATAGGACATACCCAGGCCTGGCTTCAGGCATCCTCAGTGGGTATGAGAAGGCTGAGAGCCGGGAGTCTTGTCCAGCATTGGCCTGTCACTCCTCAGAGACTGTTCTAGTGTGACCTGGGGATACACATGTTGGCCACCACTCAGCTCCTGGGAAGATGTTTTTTCAGTTTTCCTTTGTGAGGCTGGTGAGGGGGGAGCTGCCCTTTGACAAGCTTTGATGATAATCCAAGAAGCTACAAGAGCCTGTCCCAGACACACTCTCCTGGCACAGCCTTGTGCTTGGCTCCCAAGTCAAAGAAGAGAAGTGTTACATTGAGTATGAGAGCACATTCCTGAGGGCCTTGCCTAATTCAGGTCTTACATAATTCAAGACTGATTTTCTTATAAATTATTCCTTGATAAATAAAATTAATAAAGTGGATAAAGTGGAGAGAATGCATCCTGGCAGGTTGTAAATTTCAACTTTTGGAGTTGAGGGCATATTACATGACACTTCTGGATGGCTTTGTCATCTACAAAATTCCATTATCTGTGGATTGATACAATTATTTTACTTGAATTTAAAGGTGTCATGAGATTAGAATGACTTTTAAACATGAAAGCCAGCATACTCTGCAGTCACTCTGACCTTGCTGCCTAGTAAATTAAATTTTCAGTGTAGGGAGCTAGTTGTCTGACTTTCTTTATGTGATGTAATTGGAGCTCATTTTTAGTCCCAAGTACTGTTATTGTTATAGTGGTATTATTGCTTAATGAGCTCTTAGAAGATATTCTATGAGAGATATAAGGATTTCATTTTATTTTAATGTGGTGTGTGTGTGGTGTGTATTGTATGCACATGTGTGTGTAGATGCATGCTCTCTGTTGTATACACATACAGAAGCCAGAGGAGAGGGTCTGGGGTCTTTCTTGATGGATCTTTTGCTTTGCTTTCTTGAGACACAGCCTCTTATTGAACCTGTTATTTACCTTACTGATCTGTCATTTTCGGTCAGACTGGCTGACTAGGTAGCTCCAGTGATTCTCCTGTCTCTATCCAGCACAGGACTGGGGCAACAGGCACACATGACCACAGACCTGGATTTTAACGTGGGAACCAGGGATTGAACTCAGGTCTTCATGCTTATGCAGCAAGCCCTCTTACCCTCTGATCCTCCACCCCAGCCCCCATGAAAAAGAAGATTTGGAATTATAGTGAAGGACATTCACTTGTTCAGGCTGGCCTGAAACTCAAATCCTGTCTTAAATTCCCCAAGTGCTGGGGTTATAGACATGTGCGAAACCATGCCTAGCTCTTGACATGTTATCTTACTGTGATACGTACTTTATAATAAAAATTTAATCTGATAACTTAGAAGTGGTATAATACAGGAGATACTTTTTTAATTTAGAGAATTAACATTATTTAAAAAATTTGTATAAAAAGTGAATATTTATTTATTTTAATACCCTATTTTGAATTTGGAAAACCCAAACTTACATAAAGGCATTCATGCTACTATTAACTAAGATTAACTTAGTTGTAGATTATGGATCAATTCACTCACCTTTTTAAAAAATAAGTGAAGGACATTATAGAGGGGTACTGGTGTGACTTGGAGGATACCTGGTCTTCGACAAAGGCTGGTACAAGGGCTTCGGGACTTCTTTCCATTTGAAGGGTGTTGGGACTTCATTCTTGTTTTCCATGAAGCTGCCTCTGTGTTTGTGGAGCTCTGCTTGTGTGAAAATGGAGTGAAGCAGAAATGAGCATGTTTCTCACTCCCATAGTCTTTCTTTGAACCTGTCCCAGCATTTCTAATTTTGTACCTACAGAGCAAGTGAGGACCTTGACTGTTCTCCAAGATGGACACTGTGACTCAGTGCATTCCTTCAAGCCTCACACGAGGAGAAGGGTGGCAGAGGCCACCGAGTCAGCAGAGACAGCTAAGTGCTCATTCTGGGGAGGTGTCATGAGAGCATGTATGTCAAGGCTCCAAGCCCTGGGGTATGACCCATCTCCCCATTGGATTTTACTTACTGTTGGCTTCCTTCCTAGGGTTGTCCAGGTAGCTTGAACCACAGAAATGTGTTGTCCAACAGTTCTGAACATTGGAAGTGTGAGGTCAGGGTGTCAGTGGGACTGGGTCCTCCTGCGTGCTGTCCCTGGCCTCTCTCCCAGGAGAGCTCTGGGGGCTGTAGAGGGATTTTGGCATGAAGCAAGCATGCTTCAGGAAGAATAGTGTCTTACTCCATAGGGTGGATGGTGGGCCATGTTAATTTAGATCTGCATTGATGAGGAGCTGCAAGAAACAAGGTGGCTTGGGGAAGGGGCAAGGTGACTCCAGGTGGACTAGATGAGAGGCTTACTCGGTAGCACTACTGGATAGGAGTCTGCGTCTGTGATGTGTGACTGTCGTGGCTCACAGGACTCTGTGTCTATTTGGATGTATAACAGCCGTTATAAGGCCCAGTCATGTACATAATAAATGTCTACAATAGAATTGATATTCATTCTTTTCACCAGAGGTCTCAAGTACTTGTTCCTCAGTCTACCTTCTTTCCTAGTTCTCAGACTTTCAGTGTAAATGACTTTGTCAGATAGAAAGAATTCTTTTGAATAAATTCACATTGATATTTGAATGACTAATAGGCCCAGAGCATT
>PVHP010043304.1:0-14595 GCA_004024765.1 Zapus hudsonius
GGCCAGCAGGAGACCTGGCTCAATCGAGGAAAGGTGAGCTTGGTGGCTGGACAATCACACGCAGCCGGGAGAAGTGTCCAAGCAGATCTCCAAACTTTATTTTAGCATCCAACCTTATATACAATTTAGGGATGTGTTGCATTGCCTTATCTCTTACACAAAGGGGGCTCAGTAAACAGGAATGCAGTTACAGGAACTCAGGCAGCAAAGCTTATCACCTCTGCCTCAGGGGACACAGGTGTGCTAGGATTAAAGGTGTGTGCACCCACACCCTGCTTGTTTCTAAAACTTAGTTCAAGGTTACTAAAACTTAGTTCAAGGTTACTCAGCTAGGCTGGGGCACAACATGTCACCCTTTTTTGTTTGTATGCAGGAGAGTTTGGCCACACACCCTGGGACCACCTCATACTTGTCATAATTGTGGGGGAGTTTAGCTCCAAACAGAACCCCTCAGACCCCAGAACAAGCAGCGAGCCTCCAAAGTGGGCCCCTCATATCCTAAAAGAGATAATTACTGTTGGGGGAGACAGTATTTGAACCCTCAAAGCCATGAGCTGTATCTCACTGACTTAAAGCAATTAGCCTAGCCATGGAGACTGTGTGAACCAAGATTGAGGAGGCTTTATCCTGCTCTCTGAGCCACTTTGCTCAAACTTTGCTGCTAAACAATATTTCTTTAGTCCCCCCCTTCACTAAGAAATATCATAAAACATAGTATAATACTTTTTCACCCCCAAGAAATAACATAAAACATTTAGTCCTTGTCTATTTTGGAGGACCATTCCAGACAAAGATTTTAACAGCCGCTTGAAGGGAATTTTGATTAGACTGTTATAGATGTAAAGTCCATCTCTGCTCCAGCAATAGCAAGTCTCAGGGCAAAGGCCAGGTAGCTGTTTCTTGTCCTTCTCAGCAGAGTGGGGGTGATGGTCTGTGGGGGCAGGGTGCCCTTCAGCTGCAGCAGCAGCTTCTGTGGGGCAGGGCATCTTTCCGGCTGCATAGATTTGGGAGCGGCTGCTTCAATTCCTATCGGTTGTAAAGATGACTGCACTCTGGACCATTAGAAGACATGAGAGGCAGCTTGCATCTTCAAGGGTCCCCACATTCCTGTAAGGAAGCACAAGGGTCTTGCTTTACGGGTATCATCCGCAAGCGGTTACTCACATGGGGCAGGTCTCCCCAATGGGAAAGACACAGCCAAATCCTCTCCCAGGTCCTTGGCAACCTTGTGTGGAGTCTCACTCCTAAACTTATATAATTTCCCCCTCTCTTGAGGACACCCCAATTGCTGTTGGGAAATGGGGGTGAAGAAATCTCTCTCTCATCTTTTTTCCTGCTGAATAGGACACAAAGTTAAAGCAACTGGGGGTATCCCTCAAAGAGGGGAGGAGTCCCTAGCTAAGGCCCATGAGAGAGACCCAATAGCCATATCACACATTGCCATGATTTTGTCCTGTCTCACACTGTGAAGCAGGAGGTGGGGTGACTCCCCCAGAAATGGGGAGTGTTATACATAGGTTGTCCAGTGGAGAGTGTCAGGTTGCTGTCCACCGTGAAAACTCAGATCCATCCCCAGAAATGTTATTTGAATAGCATCGTAGCATCTGATATGGTCTGGGATGGTTCCTGTATGGCTTGCAAAGCAAATGACATATATTAATAGAGTTATTAAGAAGAGATATGTACAGCATTTTATCTTAATAGCAGCACAAGTGTTACAATATCTTATGATTGTTACTATAGACAAAACATAGTTTTGGCAGCATTTTTAGCAATAAGTCCAAATATAGAGCTCTAACCTGGAAGTCACCAGATCAAGAACAGTCTAGAAAGACAGCATCTATGCTTGAAAACATACCAATTATTTAGGAAGGTTTGGAAACTCAAAGTGTAGAGGCTGAAATAGTTTTCCTCAGATGTCTGAACTTGTATCCTGGAGTCGGGAATGTCTTAAAGAGTTAGTTTAAGTACACAAAATAAGACAACTGTTGAAATAATATCTCAGATAGAGACTCTGTGATTACCCACAATAAAGTAGAGTCTGGACATTGTTGAATTAGAACAGCTGAGTTCTAATATCCATCTGGTTTTGAAAAAGAAAACATGTGACAACCAATGTTGTTAGCTTAACATTAGGCATTAATTAACCTGGTAAAGTAATGATTCTATAAACATAAGACAATTTTTATGTTTTAGCCAAGACATAAATTTTATAAAAGCCTAACTAAAGTATTCCAACATATTTATCTACTAGGAGGATAGAAACCACAATGGGTGAAATTAAACCTTAAGTTGCATAAGTCCAGTGATGACCTTGGTAGCATTAGCATGAACAAATAGAAACCATTTAAACCAACAATGTTTTTAGATGCAAGAACCCCATTTTAGAAAATTAATACCAGTAAGCAACCTTTATCTTAAAAACTTAATTTGTCCAATAATTTACATACTGACAAAGAAATATAGTTAACTTGGGTGAGTACCTTAAGAGTTCTATTTGTATATTTCTTAACCCATAAACAATTTAGTCACTGAGCCAATAGCTATAACTGGAGTGATCAGGTCCAGTGGTAGCAGTGGTCAGCCTACATGGTTTCACAAGCAAGAGAACAGCTGTACTCTGTTTTATAAAAATTTAACCTAGAGAATCATTTAGTACTTAAAGCTGACCTGTGACAGTCACTTCTTTTAAAATTTGCCATGACTAGTTTTTTTTGCAAAACCCCAAAACTATTTTTTTATTAAGAGACTAAGCAAATATCTTTAGCAACCACTATATATAGAAATATGTACTTGCCAAATGAATATAACTATTAAAGAGTATCTCTAACCATTGAACAGCCTGATCCTTAACTCAGACCTATAAGTAAGACACTTTCTAGGGGCATTCTCCCCCCTCTTTTTTATTTATAAGCAAGCAGAAAACATATAGTACTTATAGCAGACAAGGTCTCTAACCATTAGAGCAATAGATGAGAAAAGAGACCTTATGTTTTTCTTCTTTTGCCTCAGTTTACCCATACAATCATGGACTCTAACATCACAAAGAGGAGACAAATCTCCTCGTGTTATTTCCCTTACATTCGTCAATAAACCAGTTGGCCAGACTAGCTTATGAGGAAGTATTGGGAAATATGTCTGTCTCTGGATCTGTATTCAATGAGCTCTTTTGAACACAGAGTCAGATTGAGTGCAATAATATCTTGATTTTTCTTTTATTGTTTAGTCCAAGATTGAGAACCAGTAACTATAGCTGACTTTATAGAATTGGCGTCCAATACATATTTACCTTATATAGAATTTAGAGAAATCATACCAATTTGATTTAACCTTTACCTAATAGTAGATATATATTCTAGTATTAAAAGAATTAGGCACTTCTTGTATGTAATACCTCTATGAATATAATTTTAAGAAACTAACAAACCATATAATACTTATTAGCACATATTTATAG
Source organism: Zapus hudsonius (assembly GCA_004024765.1). NCBI lineage: Eukaryota > Metazoa > Chordata > Mammalia > Rodentia > Dipodidae > Zapus > Zapus hudsonius. The sequence continues at coordinate 3,458 of PVHP010043304.1, forward strand.
AGTTTATAATCTATGGATATAAAACATCTCCTAATAATTTCATGTTGCACATTTTGAAACAGTATAGGCAAAACATAATGATCTCTGAGACAAGCTACATTCACACTATAGTTTAGAATGTTACCTTGAAACTTTTGGATATATATGACAATTCACCCATTGGTAGCATTTTCAAAATTGATCAATGTTAACCTGGAAAGATAAAAAGTCTGTATCATAGTTAAAATTCAAACATGGTAGAATCAGGAAAATGCCTTTGAACAACCCAGAAGGAGGAAATCTTTGTTAGTCCATTAAGCATTTTGTCATCCTCCTGTCTCAGCTCTATAAAAAATACCACGTGTTACAAGGCTTGATTCACTCTGAATAAATGGTTCCATAGAAAAAGTTTTCACAATTGAGTTGAAATTACAATAATTTCAATTTATCCTTAAGCTTTTTTTGTATATATATGTATATATCAGGAACTTAAAAGTTTCCATTTATCTGAGCGTCTCTGCAGGGCAGAGAAGGCCATTGTCTTTGGTCCCATCCTCTCTGTAGCCTGGCCGGGCTCAGTGACCAGCTGAGCATGGCCTCAGCCACACCCTATGGAGGTATGCAGACATATCTTTTGCTGACATGTTGGAAGAGAAAATAGTTTTATTAGTCTGCATTTAGCAAAAATGCAAAATCATATTACCCAAAAAAGAGGTAGAAACCCAAAATCATACCAGTAAAGAAAGGCAGAATTTAATTTCTCTAGCAACTGGTCTCTTTCAAACAAAAGGCTGTACTCCCCCTGGGGTTAGCCCTGAGTGACCATTGTTTTTTCAACCCCAGGGGTCCTGTACCTGGATTTCTAACAAGGCAGAAACCTGTGTTTTAGACTGGCTAAAAAATGTCCATACTGTGGCATGTATATATTTAGAGAAACAGCAGAGGCTGAACTCACTTTTACATCTGTATAGACATATACATAAATTAATTTAAATTAAGTCTATTGAATTATACTTAAGTAAGCTCAAATGAACCTAAGTATTTATATATGACCATCTTTGCTAGGATACTAGTAATGCAGGCCTCATTAGCATTATGTACCTGCCCTGGGCTGTGGTCTGTGTCTCAGACCTCCAAGTCTGACCTCCTGCCATAAGCACAGCACCCTGAGCGCTGGGTCCTGACTTCTGTTGCGTAATCCTTGGCCAAAGGATCTCATTCATCTCAATTTCCGATTCGCCCCATGAGCAGGAAAACTCCACTGAGACCTCAGATAGACAAAACGAACAAGCATAGAACTGGGAAAAACAGCGAGATTCTTACCAGTCTTCAAGTCCGTGTTCTGGCCACGAGATGGTGGGTACCATGGATCCCGGGCCCCCTGCGAAATGAGCCTGTGTCTCTCTGGCCAGCAGGAGACCTGGCTCAATCGAGGAAAGGTGAGCACGGCAGCTGGACAATCACACGCAGCTGGGCCATAGGTCAAAGCAAATCTCAAAACTTTATTCCAGTATCCAACCTTATATACAACCCAAGGATGCATTGTATTGCTTTAACTCTTTCACAAGGGGGCTCAGCAAACAGGAAAATAGCTACAGGAACTCAGGCAGCAAAACTTATTAGCACTTCTATCACCCTTGTTTCGGGGGACACAGGTGTGCTAGGATAGGTGTGCCCCCACGCCCAGCTTCTTTCTAAAACTTAGATCAAGGTTACTAAAACTTATTTCAAGGTTACTCAGCTAGGCTGGGGCACAACACTTACTCTCTACTCTTAGGGAGGTCTGCTGGGAGAATCAGTGTCACCTCACTAGGAATTAAATGTACAAACCCGAGCCTGGAAAGAGGAACCATTTCTCCTAAACACATTGGTGCTACATATATATATATATATATATATATATATATATATATATATATATATATATATATATATGTGTGTGTGTGTGTGTGTGTGTGTGTGTGTGTGTGTGTGTGTGTGTGTTGATTGGAGAAAAGCAAAAAGTCCCCAAATCAAAAAAGAAAACAGTCCTCTAAATTGACATTTGATCATTTGACTGCTGTACCTATTCCTTACTCAAAATTCTTCAGTTAATTTCCTTTTCTGTGTTCTTTGTAGCATGCCATTCTTTCAAGATCTGTTGTGCTTCTGGATTAACATTGGCACTTTGGTGTAGTTTTGGGTGTTTTTCTGTTCTTTGGTGGTTTCCGTACTTCGATGGAAATAAACAGAGGTAATAACCTTCTAATAGGTCTCATTCAGATTTGAGAATCTAACCTTTTGCTGACAATCATTTTATTCCTCAGGATAAATTTTAAATAGTGTTGGTATTTTCAAAAATTTCTTTATTATAAAAATGTAATTTGACCATATACTGTGAATGAAATTCCTGATTGTTGGCAAAGACAATAACAAAATACCTCTCTATGATCCAAATGTTCTCAAAACCAAACTATATCTAAGCTATCATATCTTTCATAATCAAGGAAAATGCTACAACCGGCATATTGCAGCAATTTCAAGAGCAATTTGATTTCTTATAATCCATAGAAAGATTTGATTGGAGGTAAACATATATGAGAAATGGGTGAAGAATGAAACACATGTAGAAGAGAAGACAATATAGGAAATACTGATAGATAAAAGTGAGACACAGAGAGATACAGAGAAACAGAGAATATGAAAAGGGGAGATGAGGTATAGGAGAGAAGATAGATTTTAGTCTCCAGAAAAATATTTGATATAGAGTGTGTTTTGAGCATGCTATGACAGAAACATAGATGGACATGTTTGTTTGTACAATGTCAAAACTTATTGAATAACAACAAATTCACAAGGTATGTTTTTCTGTTGATATCTGTGGTACTTTGAATGTATGTCTCTGTGTAGGGAGAGGGCTAAGACAATTCTTCTGGAGGTCTACAGGGAACAATGCTGCAGAGCCAATCTTCCAGGTCACAATTTTGAGCCTCAGGGTTGAGTTGAACTGAAGAAGAGAGATAAGGGACCATGGAAGCTGTAGAAACAAAGGGTAGGACCAGGCCCAGAAGGACAAACAGCTAACTAATGGAAGGTATGTCCAGACAGACAAACAGGTGGAGTGACCAACAGCAATTCGAGTAGGTCTTGGCAATAGTAGGGACTGAGCCACACTGAGGCCTCATGGAGGGTTGGGAGTTCATTACCCATTAGTTGCTCGACACACACACTAGACATTAATTAAGATGGCAGGTCTGTAGGTTAGGGTCATTTCAGTTTTTGGTGTCCTCCTCCTCCTCACCCTCCAGTGAGGGTGTTGCATCCTTTCCTCAGCCTGGTATGTCAGATAAAGTTGTTGAGCCTGGTTTTCCTGATATGATTTTAATATACTTACAAGTTCTCACTCAGTTTAATTTGATAAATTTATAGGTTGGCACGTTTTACTTTTTGGAATACGTATTTATCAGTCTGTGCCCCATCAGTGTTGCTGGAAGGATGGCATTGATTATGTGCCCAACAAAGTTCAGAGTCATCCTGCTTATGCCTTTGCACTCAAAATGGAGTCTATTGGGGCATAGCACAATCTGAAAATCCATGGTTTTATACCACTTAATGCAGGGAACAGTCTGATCTCAACAATACACCTGAGAGTAGTTCTTAGCATTTTACCTTCTCTAGTTTGCTCTGCTGGTGGCTCTTAAGCATTTACTCAGGACTCTTTAAGCTCTTAAAAAATGTTGAGGACTTCAATTCTGCCTTATTTTCATTCTTCCCATAGGAGTTCATCTTAAGGACACTCCTTACTAAGCAACTTGCATAAGAGTTCAATTCTGTTTAACCTAACCTGTGGCAAGTGTCTGGCACAGTGCTTGTCATATAATGATCAAAGTATTGGAGCAATTCCTTTCTTCAGCCACAGGTGTACTTGACTTATTTAACAAGTTCTCAGCATGTGAGGATTATGTGTTTTGTAAACAGATTCTTCAGTTGAATACGTTATGAGACCTGAGAATTTGTTTACAAAACATAAACTTTAGGGATATGAAGATCAAAGCCACAATAAGATACTACTTTATGTGTATTAGAATGGTTACTACTAAAACATGCAGAATATCTAAATAGTGGGTTCAAGGTAGGCCTGGTTTACCCAAGACCCTGTCTCAAAAAAATTATATATGGTTTGCCACCATAGTACCACACACATGTAATCCTAGCACTTAGGATTCAGAGGCAGAAGCATCTCTGCAAGTTTGAGGTCATCCTTGTCTTCATAGCAAGTACTAGGATAGGCAGGGCTACATAGTGAGATCCTGTCTCAAAAAATGATGAGAACCAGCCAACAAAAAAATAAAGCAAAACAAATGTGGATGAAGATAAGGAGTTAAGGGTCTCCTTATTCACTTCTGGTGGAAATGTAAAAAAGTATAATTGGCATGGAGAGTAGTCACAAATATAGATGCAGGGCTAGGGATGCAATTCAGTGCTAGAGTACTTGTTTAACATGTTTAAGATGTTATGCTCAATCTCTAAAACTACCAAAAAAACCCCCCAAAACTCCCATACTAGATGTAGGGCTTCTGTATGATATGAGTACAAGCACATGCTCAGGTATTGTGGTAGATTGAATGTAAATGGCCCCATAACCTTAGGTATTTTTTATTAAGTTTTGTACTTAGTCTCCAGCAGGCAAAGTCCTGCAGGAAGAGGTGTGTCACTGGGAATAGATCTTGAGTCCAGCCCTAAGGTCTGTTTAGAGACAGCTCATGCTTGCTGATGCTGGCTTTCCTTTTCTGCTATGGATGTATGATGAAGTGAACCAGTGTCCTCCACCATGAAGAAGCTTCCCCTGGAAATTTTAAGCTTGAAATAAATATTTTCTTTCCCTAAGATACTTTTGGTCAGATATTTGTCTTTGTAATGAGAAGATGTGATGGTTAGGTTTTGTTGTCAACTTGATCTTTTTAATTATCTTGGGTGGGTCTCTGAGGATGTTTACAGGAAGGCAGGCTCTCAACAAGGGCCAGGATATAAAGAAGCTGGAAGTAAACATCTTTTCCTGTGTGGGCCATGCAGGAAATAAATTCCAGAGACTCAGGAAGCCATTAAGTCTGGGGAAGCATTGTAAGACCCCACCCTAAGGCTATATAAAGGGAAAGAAATTCTCTCCTTGGCTCTCCTCCCTGCCTGTTTGCTATTCTGTGTGTAGTGTTGGTGATGAGTTTCTCTCTCTGCTTGGACCTGTGTAAGAGGGCCAGCCTCTTTCACTGTTACGGAACTTCCCCTCAATCTATAGTTTCAATAAATACGTTCCTCCCCCAAATTGTGCCTGGTTTGAAGATTCATCCCAGCAGTGTATGGCTGACTGTGACAGAAGGTAACTACAAAAGGAAATTGGTACCAGGAGAGGGGTTATTACTGTAATTGTTAAGGAGATTATCATCATTAAAGGTGGACAAACTGTTTTGATAAAGATGCCCTGATGGCTGCCAAGGAGAGCTGCTGGCTTGAGATAGAGTTTTCCCCAGACGGCAAGCATCCCAGCTAGAGGGGCAGAATTGGGAACCAGGAGAATTTGTCACTGGTTACAGATGTTGGACTTGGAACTGCAGATGTTTGATTTTTGCCTGCTGGTCATTGATCTTGTATTAGTCCAGTCTCTCCTTGTTATTCCTTCTTTTTGCAATGAGAATATTTACTCTGTGCCATTATGTGTTGGAAACATGAAACTCATATTTTGATTTTACATGACTCACAGTTATGAGACTTTGAACTTTTGTAAAAAGTGGTAAAGACTGTAGGGGCTCTTGAAGTTGGACTGAGTGAATTTTGCATTTTGAGATGGATGATAATGAGTCTATGAGAGCCAGGGGAAGAATGTGGCAGTTTGAATGGAATTGGCTCCATAGCCTCAGGTATTATTGATTAAGCTTTCTACTTAGTCTCCAGAAGGCAGAGCCCTGCTGGAGGAGGTATGTCAATAGGGATGAATTTGAGTCCAGACTTATGGTGTGTTCTGAGCCAGCTTGAGCTCTGGCTGTTTGTCTCTCTGCTATAAATACATGATGAAGTGTGCCAATTTATCCCACCATGATGTAGCTTACCCTGGAATCTGTAAATAAACCCTTTCATCCCATAAGATGATTGTGACTAGGTGTTTGTCCCTGAAATAAGTAGGTAACTGTAACTGTTCAACTAACTAGGAGACTTAAACAACTTTCTTTCCCAAAGAAGGTAACTACAACAGGTATATAGCCAAGAGAATTGAAAGCAAACTCTCAAACACATATTTTCAAACTCATGGTCATGGCAGCACTAATCATAATAGCCACATAGTGGGAAGAAGCCAAATGTTCACCAGTGGATGAATGAATGAACAAAATGTGGTTAATATATCCAATAGGATATAATTTTTAAATATGGCACAGCATGAATGAATTTTGTAGCCAGTGTGATACATAGCGAGAACTTGTCACAGTGGAATAAAAACTGAACTTAGTAAATTTATGTTACAAATTTCATACAATCAGAATATAAAAATAAATATGTCTGAATTCTTATGATACATCACTAAATTAGTTGCATTAAGATGATAAATGATAACTAGAGTTATATCTTAGGGCTTGAGCACTTGCCTATGGCCAAGGTTTTAGGTTCTATTCTCAGTAAATATATGATTCATTTTTATTGTCAAATATTTCATTTTTATGACTACCCTACCCTGAAGACATCATATGAAGTGAAATAAACCATTTACAAAAGCCAACATGCTCTGATATTCCAGTTATATGAGCAGTTAGAAGTCTTTAGAAATAGAAATCAGTTTAATAGTCACCCAGAGCTGTGGGAGGATGAGGTGTGGAGAGGAGTGACGGCCAGTGGGCAAATGAATATACTAAAACCCTTTAATTCACTATACCTTTAGTTGGTGTAGGAAGTATGAGGGATAGAACATAGTGCCTCAGGCATGCTACATAAGTCCTCTATCACTAAGCCATATCAGTTCTGAATTTACTATAAATCTTTAATTATAGTTCCATAAAGCTTCTATTGCTAGTAATTGTGGTGCATGCCAATAATCCAGGCACTTAGAAGATGGAAGCTGGAGGATCAAGAGTTCAAGGATTAATTACATAGTTAGTTTGAGGCCAGCCTGGACTTTGAGATCCAGTCTTGCAACCCTCACTTAAACCATTCATTGACAAAAAGGTTAAAGAAAGGGCTGGAGAGATGGCTCAGAGGTTAAGGCACTTGCCTCCAGTGCCTAAGGCCCTGGGTTCAATTCCCCAGGACCCAGGACCCACATAAGCCAGAACCACAAGGTGGTGGCCCTGGTGCGCTCTCTCTCTCTCTCTCTCTCTCTCTCTCTCTCTCTCTCTCTCTCTCTCTCTCTCTCTCTCTCTCTCTCTCCGCTTGAAAATGAATAAAATATTTTTAAAAAGGTTAAAGAAAACAAAAAAAAAACAGAAAATATTCTCGAGATTATGTCCCTTGGTTAGCTTTTAAAAACCACCTATTTATGCTTCTTTGTGAAAAGACTGGTAGTTTCTTGTGTTTCCTTTCCAGCATTCAGTGAATACTGAAAACCTCACTTTTAGACAACACCATTGAAGGTACATTTGTGATCTACTAAAACAACCTCACTTAGAGGGATCCTCAGTGGAATGGGGGTATGGAAGAAGAGTTATAACTAGAATAGGACAAACACATGACTTTACATATAGTAAAGTTCATAATTAATAAAAAGTAAAGAAATAAAACACCGAAAATATCATCTTTTTTTAAAATATATATTTATTGTCCATAATGAGTTACATTATTTAGTGGGCAAATAATTAGTTGTTATCCCCAATTCCCCAATTCCCCCCCTCCCCATCCCCGATCAGTTGGATATCCTCCTCCGTGGGCTGTCTGTATTAGTCTTTGTGGCAAGGGATCCTGGATATCCTAGTACTCAGCCCAGTCTTCCTGGCCCAAGTGTGTTGTTACTGAAGGGTGCCATGCCTCCGGATAGTCTCCCCCACCACGGCTCTCACAATCTTTCCGCCCCTTCTTCCACTCAGTTCCTTGAGTCGTGGTGGGTGAGTATTAAGGCTGCTTTAATGTTGTGAGCTTAGGGGTCTTTGTGTTGAAAATCCTTGGTTTCTGTCTCATTGGCCTATCCTGTGTAGATTGAATGGCTGTGGCTATGGGTCCCTTTTTCATCTGTCATTGTCTGCTTGGTTCCATATGGATCCTCCACGATATGACTGTGGTGGCTCCTCTTTGCCAGGATCTTAGCCATCGGCCTACGGTTGGTTGGTAGGATAAATGGGCCACATCTCTTGTTGCATCCTGAAAAACACAAACACATTTGGCTTATCCTGAGTTGGTTGAATGGCTGTGGCTGTGGGTCCCTTGTTCATCCCGACCTTCTATGCAGGGTTCCATATGGATCCTCCACAATATGACTGTGGTGGCTCATCTCTTGACATGATCTCAGCTTATTGCTTGCTGTCTGATGGTAGGGTTATATGGGCCACAGCTCACTCGCTATATCCTGAAAAATAAAAACACAATCTCCATCAGAGAGTGAGAACAGTATAGGTTAACAAATATACACCATTCTGGATTACCTAGTTTCTATTTTTAGTAGCCTCCCTGTCAGACGTTCACATAGTGTATCTTTTCTTGGGAGCCCAAGAGTATGGGATCTGGTGCATATCTCCCTAAATCCCCAGTACCAATCCAGGGTTCCCCCTCACTGAGTGGAATATTTGGCTGAATTTAATAGCTGTTGATTGTCTCCCCCAGGTCCAGTCTCCTTCATTGCACAAGTGCTCATTTCTTGGTTTTCTGTTCTCTCCCAGTAGGAACTGTGTTCAGCCTATTCATGGCCGCAGACTATGTTTCATGCCAATGGTCTGTTTACTCCAGTTATCGCCAATCAGCTGGGACTCTCGATGAAGATCGATGGCATTCTGTGCTTTCTTCAGCAACAGGATTTTGTCTCAGGCCTGGGGAGGGCATTCAAGAGCCTTGACAGAATTCTGTCTTGTTTTTGGAACCTCATGGGTCACTTTGGTCAACAGCTCAGTGAGGGAAGGGACCGGTGACTGGAACCCGGGGCTTTCAAATTGCTCAATTATTCACAGACTTAGACATTCTCCCCTACCACTCATGACCCCTCTTGCCAGTTGACGCCCACTATTTACTCTTTAGGTTCCAGTATGCTCATGAGGATTTTATGATTTTGAACCTAATTTGGATTGGCCTCCTGCTTAAGCCATTCCCCTCATCCCTTCCCTTATCCCTCATTCATAACCTATCACTTCTTTCTACAAGTCTGCATAAAGAAAACAATTATCCTCGTTAAGGACTGCATATGAGGGAGAGTATGCGGCGTTCAATTCTCTGTTCTTTTGAGTGTTCACTTAGTAAGATCTACTCAAAGTCAGACCATTTTTTCCTAAATTTTGATATGTCATTTTTCCTTTCATCTAAGTAGAGTTCCATCGTATAAATATACCACAGTTTCGCTGTCCATTCCTCCATGGATGGGCATTTGGATTGATTCCAATTCTTGTCTATTAGGAATTGAGCTGCTACAAATATAGTTGTACAAAATTTTCTGCATCAAGATGTGGCATCTTGTGGGTAGATGCCTAGTAGAGGGATAGCCGGGTCCATTCGTAGTTCTATGTCCATTCTGTCTAGAAGTCTCCACACTGCTTTCCATAGTGGTTGAACAAGTTTGCAATCCCACCAGCAGTGAATGAGGGTTCCTTTTTCCCCGCATCCTTGCCAGCAACTGTTGTTGTTGGTTTTCTTTATGATTGCCATTCTGACCGGGGTAAGATGGTATCTCATTGTGGTTTTGATTTGCATTTCCCTGATGCTTAAGGATGCTGAGCACTTTCTTTAATGAGTCAAGGCCATTTGTGTTTCCTCCTCCGTGAATTCTCTGTTGAGATCAGTACCCCATTTTGAGAGGGGGCATTTTGGGTTTTTGTTAATAATTTTTTTAAGTTCTCTGTAGGTTTTTGAGATTAGGCCTCTGTCAGAGTTGTAGCTGGTGAAAATCATTTCCCAATTTGAAGGGGGTCTATTGGCTCTGAGTATGGTTTGTTTCTCTGTACAGAAGCTTCTGAGCCTGATCAGGTCCCATTGGTTAAGTGTTTGTCATGTAGAGTTCCATTTTTTCTTCCAGGGAGTTCAGGGTTACCGGGTTTATATTAAGGTCTCTAATCCATTTGGAGTTGATTTTTGTGCACGGTGAAAGGAGTGGTTCTAGTTTCATTTTTGTACATGTGTTTATCCAATTCCTCCAGCACCATTTGTTGAAGATGCTATATTTGGCCCAGAGTACATTGTTGGCCCCCTTGTCAAAGGCCAAATAACTGAAGTTACTTCCATTTAAAGCTGGGTCTTCAATTCTGTTCCATTGATCTGTCTTTCTGTTTTTATAGCTGTACCATGCTGTTTTCATTACTATGGCTTTGTAGTATGTTTTGAAGTCAGGCATGGTGATGCCTCCTGAGTAGGATTTGTTACTTAGAATACTTTTGGCTATCTGAGGTCTTTTGCCTTTCCAAATAAATTTAGAGATTATTTTTTCTATGTCTCTGAAGAAAGAGGATGGGATTTTTATCGGAATAGCATTGAATCTGTAAATTGCTTTTGGCAGGATTGCCATTTTTACTATATTGATTCTCCCTATCCATGAGCATGCAATATCTTTCCATCTTCTCACATCCTCCTCTATTTCCTTCTTAAGTGTTTCAATATTTTTTTTATATAAGTCCTTTACAACCTTGGTTAGTGATATTCCAAGGTATTTGATTTTCTTTGTAGCTATAGGAAATGGGACAGTCTCTCTGATATCTTTTTCTGTCTGCTTGCCTTCTGCGTATAGAAAGGCTACTGACTTTGTGTGTTAATTTTGTATCCTGCCACATTGCTGAAGGCATTAATCACCTTCAAGAGGTTACTGATACTATTCTTTGGGTCTGATATATAAAGGATCATGTCATCTGCAAAGAGGGATAGTTTAATTTCTTCCTTTCCAGTTTGTATTCCTTTTATGTCCTTCTCTTGTCTTATCGCTTGAGCTAGAACTTCAAGCACTATGTTAAAGAGGAGTGGTGAGAGTGGGCAGCCTTGTCTTGTTCCTGAATTGAGTGGGAACTCCTTGAGTCGTTCCC